>QANT01004008.1:0-27468 GCA_003254885.1 Purshia tridentata | reverse complement strand
TTAAGTTTTTTCTTTTTTATTCTGATATCTAATGTTTTATTTTCCCTCAAAATATTTTTTTAGTCAAGAAGCACTATTTCGTAGATATATGATTCATTGCTTAAAAATTTCTTTAAGGTGGCTTTATTGAGAATGTATACATAAAAAGGGTGCATGCAATGTATCAAACAATGTATGCCCATATTAATTTTCTTTATGAGTATCAATTGAGAATAAACGAAGTAGTTTACCGTCTCATGTATCAAAATGTTGAAAGCCTCCAAGATTTATAAACCCCTTATATACTTATATTTTATTTTAAACCAAATATATGTATATAAAGGGTCAAAGTCTCAACTTTTATAACTTGCATCATATTCCTATAATTTTAGGATTATCTTACCCAACTTATAAATTGTTGTTAAATTTGCTTATTTTTCTTTTGACATCCAAAAAAATTTATAATTTACTCCAATATCTTAAAACAACAGATGTATATCAAATGCAACCGATCCTTGCAATAAAATTAGAACAGTTGAATGATACAAGTACATTAGTACATTTTCTCTTCTTCTAATGAACGTTATATCAGAAAGAACTATTGCTCAATTACTTACACATAATTTATATGGTGCAGGATCATTACATTCTTGTTATACCATTGTTCATGCAAACTTAACATCCACATGCTTTTTTTTTAATACATAATTCATACGTAGTACATGTTAGAGTAATTTTCGACATTTTTTTCCTTTTTGTTAATCTCTGATAGCATAAATAAAAATCAAATTAAAGAGAATGAGAGTTGAATTCATCCGAAACTCAAATCTTATAAGTATGACTCATAATTTATAATTGTTTCAATTTGTAAAAATAATTATGTGTTTTACCTTATTACTAAAATAATTATGGATTGGATTTCCTCTAATGTAATAGAAATAATAATAATTATATACTTTTAAAATTTATGATAAGAATTTGTACCTAATTAATTAAAAGTGGATGGTTAAAATTTATTATATATAACCTTAATACATGTGACATAACTTGTCATTATCGATCAATTCAAATTAGATTATATATACAATTATTTATATATTAATATATAATTTTTGTTTTTTTGGTATAAATCACTAGAAATGGCCATCAAGACAGATAAGAGGTAATGGTCTGACTTGTCTCCCATAGAAGATGAGATCAACCAAAGCATCGAAACAAAAGTGAGATGACTCTGCATATTGCCTTCACAAATATATCTTCGGGGACGAAAAAGGAAAGTAGGCGCGCTGTCCGCCACGTGTCACTGTCACTGTCCGTTCCCGCCCACGGATTCTAACTCACACCGCCGCGTTTTGCTCAACTGATCCACAAAAACGACGCCGCACGTTTCCCAGTTCCAGGACCCCAACTTCCGGTCCCACATTGACACTTCCCACCAAAAAGTCACCAAAACCACGGATCACACCCCATGCCCTCACTCCCCTCCACGTCAGATCATGTAAATTAATCAACGGCCATGATTCCTCAATCATTGTTTCCATGACAGTCCAGTACAATTACCATCTCTCAAATATCTTTAAAAAATCACAAACATAAAAGAGTGTTTCTTAATCCTTGATCCTTATCCACTCGCGTTTAGGTATAAAAGAGGGTATCCCAATCCAGATTCCAAACCCAATTAGAAATTCAGAACAATTCACTAAACAAATCCTGCAACCAAAAAAACCAGAACGCATTTTTGGGTACGTTGGAAACGATGATAAAGTCAGTCATGCTTCGTTCTTGTCCTTCTTCTTCTTTTCCCCGGCTCTTCGAACCCAATAGAGATGCTTATCCTTCAACACCGGCGAAGTTCTCTTCCTCTGTTCGTTGCTCTTCGAGAATCCACGCTTACATTCCGAAGCTCGAGCCTTTTAGCCGGTCCAGGCTCCAACGCTCCATTAGAGACCCTCCCTTGATTGAAAAGTGCGAGAACGAGCTCTCTGGTACGTACCCGCCTCGTAAAATTTCAATTCTTATCGGTTTTGTGTACTGGGTTTTTGAATGCATGATCTAGTTTTGGTGGATTGGATCTTGAGTTTTGTGATTAACCCGTATGAATCTTTAATTTTATGAGTTTATTTCTTTATTTCATTGGGTATTACAGTCAATCTGTGAAGTTTGTATTCATTAATTTCCCATTACTGTGATTTTGGTTCAGAGTATTGTTCGACGCTCGAAGGAGACGAGTCTTATAGCTGCTGGAGAGCGTATTTTGAGCTCAAAGATCTCGAGGTATGAGCTATTTTTGGTTTTGACAATTTCTTTCCTGTTAAATAGACCGTTGGTAACTGATAGAGTGAAGGAAAAGACTAGAAAATCACACATTTTGAATCTTGTTCTTGACCCAAAAAAGATACAATGCAAAACGCCAAAACTGATAATGCAATTGTTGTTGGGTGCAGAAAGAGACACCAAAACAAGACTTAGAGAAGTTGATTTTGCAAGCAGGCGGCGTGAAGTCATTGGTGGGATGCTTACACGGCGTAGCAGCAATCCATAAGGGGAAGAAGAACGGATCAAACGCAGCTAAGCCGTCAAGTGCGGCGAAAGAAGGGGAGAGACTCTGTCCCAGACCGGACGGATTGCCGAAATCAGCGGAAGAGCTGGCGGAGGAAGAAGGAGCGAGAATGCCGGACTCACCCTTCACCAGGCTCCTTAGAATCAAGGGCACTCACCCTGCTTGGTATTCCCCTGCCCCTGACCATGGAACAGATTGATAGGGCACTAGGGTGAAGGGTCGGTCCTGAGATGAGGCTCCAGGCGAACTTATCGACCCTTTTGCATAAGTTTATAAAGAATCTATAAAGTTTGGGCCACCGAGTACCTGCTCTGTTGACATGTGTGTGTGGGCTCAAGTTTTGAGTTGGGTATGTGGGTGTATATATGCATTTAGGAGTTTACTGGTTTACGAATGTGGTGTTATAACTGGTGTATATAGATGTGGGATTGTTCTTAGTTTGATTTCTGGGTTCTGGCTTGAAGGGTTTATTTTTGAGTAGAGGACTTCACTGTGTGATTTCCCATATAAAGTTCAATGAACTAAAATTTTCAAGCTAAGAGTTACCTTGAAGTATGTTCAAGTTTCCAAACTAAATTGTTAACGTATCTGTATTTTCTTTGGGGAAAATTGAAACTTTAAGAAAAGTGTTGTAAAAATGAGTCATTATTTGGAATTTGGATACTGCAAATTGGGCCAAAGGAAAAGAAGGCTAACAATATTTTTCCTTTTACTTTCCAAGCAAAAAAAATTTATGCTTGATTCTTAACGTCTGGTCCATTACCATTTTGTTATTGATATATGAATGTGGGTTGCGCAGTACTCTTGTAATCATACAAGCAGACATTGTTAGCTTTTATCTGCAATTAAAAGGCTTCAAATGTTATTCTCACAACCGGTCCAGTAGTATGACATTTATTATGGGTATAAATTGAAAATGTCTCGAGGATTAAGATTTTTTGATCTAACCTGTTGAATTAAGATTTTTTTGGTTTAAATTTTTTGTTTTATGGGAATTTTGGGACATATGAATTTGTAATAACACTGATTAACACGAAGGTCCAAAGTTATGAATCACTCTTACAGTTGGTAGTGTTTCTGAAACACTGAATTGTGATCTGTTTCTTAAGAGAAAAAGAAAGAATTGTCTATATCTTTCTTTACTCTTACTTGCATGTCCTTCAAGTTCATGTGAACTGTGAAGTACTTCTTTAACCAAAAAAAAAATATATGAATACACACACACTTGCATTCGATTGCTTCATGCTAATTAATACGGGTGAATTTCTACTTCTTAATTGTACCTTAGTATATACGATAGACAATATACGAATAATTCAATTTCAATTTTGGCATTAAAGTAGGATATTAATACTGGGCTGGGCAGGTGTTTAGCTTTAATCTTCATTCTTAGATAGTATATAAGTTTAGAGGGATCTTGTTTTCCAACGAATGGGGCATCAATGCCTGTGATCACTTTCAAAAATATTTCAGCATTTAGTAGAAACTAACAGCAAGTTAGGTTGCTGTTACTTTAAAGTTCATGTTGATCTCACTCTCTCCCTCCAGAAAAATAATTATATATAGTGTGGGTGTTGCACACTCTTGTAAAATACAAGCAGCCATTCTTAGCTTTAATTAACTGCAAAGTAATAGGCTTCACTAGCAATTTGTGAGCAAAAAGCATATATTCCATCTTCACTTTCTGCTTACTTGAATTGATCAGCTTTTCGATGTCATTTATTCAATGTTATTCCCAGTTCTCACAACCAGCAGCAATATTAAATATGTGAAGTACTTCTTAGTGGTTAATAATATAATCATCAATTATAAGCTTTTTCTGCTCAAAGAATGAAATTTATATTGATGCATAAACAGTTAAACAGTGCATGAATAATCATTAATTAAATATATTAGTTAATAAATTTTGCATGCCAAATCTAGCATTCACCGTGAAATCTGGTTGGAGAAGGACTAAGTCAATTTTCAGTTTTTAAATTCTTGTTTTACAGAGGCATAGAATAACATCTATCCAAATTTGCATACTAAAAATTGAAAGGTACCTCCAAATTTTGTGGGTGCATGAAAAGAGCTCCATACTTTTCGGTGCTAAAACAGGAGGAGGCTGTTTTTCTACAGCCATTCAATGCATGTCAATGCACAACCACTACCCATAATATAACAATATTTACCTTATACCTTCTCTATAAGCAGCCTTTGGCCAACCTAGGTGGGTCATTAATGGCTAAACTTCACAGAACCGAGGCCTGGGGCTGCTACCTTTTGCTTTTTCTCCTCCTCTGTGCTTCCTCTCCCTTTTCTTTTGCCTTAACCGATGAGGAAGCCTCGCTCATAACCCGTCGCCAGCTTCATAGCCTCCCCAGGGATGGTGACCTTCCTGAAAACTTTGAATATGAAGTTGATTTGGTTGTCACCTTTGCTAATGAGAGGCTAAAAAAGGCTTACGTTGGTCTTCAAGCATTGAAAAAGGCCATCTATTCTGATCCGTTTAACTTCACTGACAATTGGGTCGGAGCCAATGTGTGCGGTTATAAAGGGGTCTTCTGTGCTCCGGCACCTGACAACCCTAGCTTGAGTGTTGTGGATGCCTTGGATCTCAACGGTGCTGACATTGCAGGCCATCTTCCTGTCGAAATGGGGCTCATGACTGATCTCGCTCTCATCCACCTTAATTCAAATAGGTTCTGTGGCATTATACCAAAGAGCTTTAAGAGGCTCAAACTCATGTTTGAGTTTGATGTCAGCAACAACCGTTTTGTTGGCGAATTTCCTACAGTCGTCCTCGAATGGCCGAATGCCAAGTTCCTCGACCTTCGATACAATGATTTCGAAGGGGAGTTGCCTCCAGAACTGTTCATTAAAGAGTTTGATGCCATATTTTTGAACAACAACAGATTCACATCAACCATTCCAAACACGTTAGGCAACTCCACAGTTTCTGTTATGTCTTTTGCGTTCAACAGCTTCAGTGGTTGCATTCCACACACCATTGGGAACATGCCTAATGTGGAACAAATAATCTTCATGAACAATAATCTTAGTGGCTGCTACCCTCCTGAGATTGGAAATCTGAAGAATTTGGAGGTTTTAGATTTGAGCAATAATCGGTTTGTAGGTACCTTGCCAAAGACCTTTTCAGATCTGGAAAGTATAGATGTATTGAATATTGGGTTTAATAAGTTGACAGGTTTTGTGCCTGAGAAGATTTGCAAGTTGCCAAAGTTAGCCAATTTCACATTTGGTTACAACTACTTTAGTGGAGAGGCTCATAAATGTGTGCCGAATCCCAAATCAGATGTTTTTTTGGAAGACACAAATAATTGTTTACCTGGCAGGCCCAATCAAAAGCCTACAAAGACATGCTTTCCTGTTGTAACTAAGCCTGTGGATTGTAGCAAGAATTGTGGTGGTCCTTCTACACCAAGTAAACCCAAGACTCCAGGTAAGCCCGAGACACCAAAGGCTGAGCCACCTCCCACACCAAAGGCAGAGCCACCTCCCGCAGAAAAGGTCGAGCCACCTTCAACCCCAAAAGCTAAACCCCCTCCCACACCAAAGGTGAAGTCACCTTCTGCGCCAAAGGTTGAGCCACCTCCAACACCAAAGGTTGAGTCGCCTCCTACACCGAAGACTGAGCCACCTCCTATGCCAAAGGCTGAGTCACCTCAAACACCCAAGGCTGAGCAACCACCTGTACCAAAGGTTGAGCCACCTCCCACGCCAAAGACAGAGCCACCACAAACACTCAAGGTTGAGCCACCAACCGTACCAAAGGTTGAGCCACCTCCTAGTCCAAAAGTTGAGCTACCCCCAACACCTAAGGTCGAGCCACCTTCTGCACCTAAGGCTAAACCACCTATTACACCAAAGGCTAAGCCACCTCCAACACCCAAGGTTGAACCACCACCTACACCCAAGGACGAACCACCTCCCACACCAAAGGTTGAACCACCTCCAACACCAAAGGCCAAACCGCCTCTCACACCAAAGGCTGAGCCACCTCCAGCTCCCAAAGTCGAGTCACCTCCAACTCCCAAGATTGAGCCACCTCCAACTTCTAAGGCCAAGCCACCTCCCACACCAAAGGCCGAGCCACCTCCAACGCCAAAGGCGAAACCTCCTCCAACACCTAAGGTTGAGCCACCTCCAGCATCTAAGGTTGAGCCACCTCCAACACTAAAGGCTGAGCCACCTCCAGCACCATCTCCAGAGCCTGTGCAATCACCCCCGCCACTAGTTTACTCCCCTCCACCACCAGTTCACTCTCCTCCACCATTAGTTTACCCGCCTCCACCACCAGTTCACTCCCCTCCACCACCAATTCACTCTCCTCCACCACCAGTTCACTCCCCCCCACCACCTGTTCACTCCCCTCCACCACCAGTTCACTCCCCTCCACCACCAGTTCACTCTCCTCCACCACCAGTTTACTCTCCCCCACCACCTGTCCACTCTCCTCCACCACCAGTTCACTCCCCCCCACCACCTGTCCATTCTCCTCCACCACCAGTTCACTCCCCCCCACCACCTGTCCACTCCCCTCCACCACCAATGCACTCCCCCCCACCACCTGTCCACTCGCCCCCACCACCAGTTCATTCCCCACCACCTCCAGTCTACTCTCCCCCACCACTAGTTCAATCCACACCGCCACCTCCAGTCTACTTACCACCACTGCCAGTCCAATCGCCGCCGCCACCACCAGCTCCAATTCCATCTTCTTCTCCACCTCCTCCTATATTGTCTCCATCACCACCAACCCAAGAAGATATAGTCTTGCCACCAAACTTTGGCGCACAATACTCGTCACCACCACCGCCAATGTTTCCAGGATACTAAGTATTAGCTTGTCATTAGCTTGTTTTCCTTATTTGTTGTTTTATTTACTACTTTATACAAGGTCACTTTGCAACCTGATCAACTTTTAAGATAGTATACATTAACTTGCAATTTAAACTTTCTTTCCACTATTGTATAGTTGTATTAGTGTGCATATAATAATCTATACCACATTTTTATAGTGTTAAAACCACATTTTTTTTTAGGATGTTAAACTGGCCAAGATAATATTAAATTAGAGGTGTGTTTTACGAAGCCTAGTCGGCGTGTCCTGTAAAGTTCAATTGAAATTATTGATCAAAATTTGGGTGAAGATTACAAATAATTGTACTTATGTATTTTGTATTGGTTTATTTATCTTTAATTTTTTCACATGTATAACAAAAAAGCAAAACACATTTGTATAAATATTATTTTTATACTATTTTTGAATTGAAATTTTCCAACAGTATTAAGGGTTTTATTGAAATTTCCCACGGTTTCAATACTGTAAAAAAAAAAAAAAAAAAAAAAAAAAAAAAAACAACAACAACATCAAGTGCTTGGCGATTGCTTGGCTCATTAAAAAGTGGGCCGAGTTTTATTAGCAACCAGTCCCTTACATATGTGCTGTGTCAGTATATGAGCGTCAACGAGGTCGTTTGGCAGCACAAAGAAACGGCGTCGTGGCTATGTTATTTTGCCTTCGAAACCACGTTGAATGAAAGGAGACGGTGGGGTGCGGTTTCGTCCATTTCAACTGACAAAAAGCCCCAACAAACCTCACACACATTCGAGCTCCCAAGGCTTCTCATTTCAAATAAAAATCTGTTCAAATTCTTCAAATTTTAAACTCCATTTCCTCAACTGCTGAAGATCTCAAGCGGACTGATTGGTTTCAACAATGGAGGAAGACAAACATCTACTCAAGCAGGAAGAGAATAAACCTCCACAAGAAGAGGAAAAGGAAGCAAAAGCAGAAGCAGCAGCACCGCCGGCGACAAGTGGAGGAGGATGGGGAGGCTGGGGATTTTCCTCTGTGTTCTCAGATCTCCAGAAGGCCGCCGAAGAGATCTCTCGTAACGTAAGCATCTCTACCATTTCATAAATGTATGTGAATTGTGAATTTCCATTTTATTATAAATTTACTTGCTTTATTCTGTTTTTGGAAAATTAGGGTTTTTAATTGGGAACAGCTTCGTGATTGGATCTAATTTTCCTTGCTGTAGATGTATGCGTTGTTAATCTGAATATAGGTGTATGGTATTATGTTTTTTCGTGTTTGTGGAAATTGAATTATAAAATATGCAGAGATTTCTCTCTTTAACCCAAATGGAAGAGGTTTAGGCTTGCCGCATTTTGTGGTTCAATGGTGTGAAGTGGTGCTTTTGTGCATGCAGGCAGCTGCGGTTGCTCAGACGGCAGCAAAGAGCATTGCCGACATGCAAAACCCTGCTGAGGACTCGGAAGAATCTTCGAAGGAGGAGGAAGGGGATACTGAAAAGGAAAGCCAAGATGAGCATGAAAAGCAGCGGAAGGCTGCTCTGGATAAATTGGAGAAAGCTAGTGAAGATTCGTTTCTCGGTCAGGCAAGTCTTAAATTATTTAGGAGTTGCTAATTCCTTTTTTATCTCAAGTATTATGTGTTATTGTATTTACACTGATCTTATCCATTCTGGTCTTACTTTCTAACATTAGGATATGTGAAGTTTCTTTTCTTGAGTTTGTTAAGTTCCTTACCTCAAACTTCATTTATTGCCTATGTGGTACTGAATGAATCATTGTGAAGTTATTACTTTCTCTAATGTAGCTCTTACTGTTTCCTAACTAAGCATTTCACTAAGCATTCTGTTGCCTTGAACTTTTCATGTTTGCAGCATTTCAAGGTACTTGATAGTTCTGTGGAGAATTTTGCTTCAGGAGCCTGGCAGGCATTAGGAAGCGCATTGAAAGGGGGTACTGATCTAGTTCAAAAGTATGTCTACTGCAGTTGAATGCATTATTATTTTTGGCATTTTGCTAGAAGAAAACAAGTAGCTTTTGTATTGCATGTGGAAGAGAGTTTCTTGGGTTATGTTCTCGATCAAAATTAGTAATGATAATAAACAGATGCTTACTGGCCTGATATTTTCTGTTGTATCTGGGACAGTTAACTAGTTAATAATTTCATACTGAACTATGGGGCAGGGGGCTATAACATAGATATAGAATTGATCATATTTGTGAAAATGTTGAATACAAATATAGAAAGACATTGTTTAGTGGTATTGGGTTTCAGAATGAATTGGACAGTTACAAAGAATTCATTTTTTCCTTAAAAAGAAACTACCATATTTTTACAATGATTATCATGCATGGCAATACCCCAACGTTGGAATTCTGAACATAAAACACAGGTTTAATACAAATATTATATGTGAATGTTTCTCTCAGTTTTGGTCAATTTGACAGACTGTCAGACTAGTGACTTTCAACAATTTCTTTAATTACTTTCTACTTGAATACTATTTTTGATATTGAATTAGTGTTTTTTAATCGAAACTTTTTTTCATATACTGTAACGACACCCTGACTTTTTCGTTTGTGAATTTCATTTGTTTGTTGTATGTTCTCAAGGCTTGAGCATTCTGCTGTGAACCTTGCGGGATCTATCCAGCAAGCACCTGATGGTTCTGCTCCCCCATCCTTATTAGAGGTTTGCATTTCCCTGTTACTTGGATTGTTAACTAATATTGACATCATTGCTTATATCTTGGTTTTATGTTACAGAGTGGAAAAGCTTTTACCTCAAAGGGAATGCAAGTACTTGAGTTTGTAGGCAAGGAAGCTTTGGATCTACTGATCACAGAGACTGGTATTGAAGTTGAGAAGAATTCTAAACACTCTGAAGAGGAAGTTGGAGAGGATCAGTTATACGAGGAAGTGGGATTTGATCGATGCTTCTACATATATGGAGGTCCAGAACAGTTGGAGGTTACTTTCTTAACTTCGAGTTTAAATCTTGTTATCTTCAGGAATATATTTATTGAAGCTTTTATATTATAATACTGTCAGGAACTGGAGGCGTTGTCCAGCCATTATGCGCTACTATTTAACCGGAGAAAAGGAAAATTATCATCGGAGCAGAAATCTATATATGATGGAAAGCTTAAACAGGTCCACCAGATTTTTAGTTTGAATACTGAATTGGACGGAAATGGTCCAGAGTCAGATAAAGGCAAAAAGAAAGAGACTAGAGCTGATGGAAATAGCGACGAGATGAAGAGTTTACATGATTCAAGCGTCAGCAAGGCTGCTGATATGGCTGCTGGGTAATCGTACCTTGTTCAATTTCTAATTTTATTTTATTTTCAAAAATTGTTATTTATATTTTGTATGAATATCAGTAATAGATTATTGGCTTTCCTGAAAGACTGTGTTAGTTGCTTCTTTTGTCTTTTAATCATTATCTGTTGTGTAAGGTTCTATAGACTAGTAATGTATGCATACAAGATGTATGTGCAATATTACAAAAAAAGAAAAATGTGGGGAGAAATGAAGGGGTAGTGGAGAGAATTAGAGGTTAGAGTTAACATAGGTAGTGGCCAGAAATAATAACTTTTTTTTTTAAATTAAACTGTTTAACATAAAAATCATGTTGTAACAGTTTTCTCTTGGGTGTGGTTATGTTTGGATTTTTAAATATTTCACCAACCCAAAAGTTATGGCTCTATGTAATAGAATAGATGATCTGCTTGTGTGATCTAAGTCTAACCTTTGTTGCTCTATTGCATTTATTTCTTTTATACATATCCTTCTTTATTACTATTAGTTTTAAAATTTTATAGGTATGATATCCTTTTCTACAACCCTCTTAGAATCTTCTGCACTTGACATTTTTCAGGTTCCCAAGTGCCTTAACAGGACAAGCTGTTAACGATATAATTCAAAGAACCACCGGCAGATTAGAGAGTCTTCACTCAGAGGGGGTTCATGTATGGATATAACTAGGATAACCATATTGTATTCTATTGGGCCTTTGATATTTCTTTTGTTGACCAAGTTAGTAGTTTTGAAGTAATCATATGTCTTTGCAGAGGCTCTCAGAAATGTGCTGTTCTGCGGTGTCTCAACTGCTGATGCTTGGTAAATGCATCATATCTAGTGCAAACAAAGTTCAGGTTGAAGATGTGGATGCTGATCTGGGGAATATCGATTGGCCTGAGGATTCTGTGGAAAAAGCAAAGATAATCAGATCAAAAGCACAAACAATGACAGGATATGTGGAAGCAGTGTCTAGCAGTTTCATCACAGGTTGATTCCCTGAAGCTCTGCTTCTGTGGTTATTCTCATAATCAACTACTTGTTCCTAGCTTTGTATTATGCCATTGCATTACTGTTATAATCAAAGGGAAAATACTCTTAGGTCTCCTTTTTTGTTGCTCTCAAGTACCCAGAAGTGGTCAGCTGTTAACTGACTGGCCAATTCTATGGTTAGAAAAGAACTATCTACCGGGATACATAGTATAGAACCTGAATATGGTGGCCCTTGTATAGGCTGCTGAAGTTCAAACCACGTATAATATACTATAGGGGATACAGAGCAAGTCTCATGTCTTTCCTGCGTGCGGTTGGAGTGAGGTCTTTGATAATTTTTGTTCCTGAGTGGATTGGTTAACCCTATTTCTACCCTACTCTTCTGAGTTGAATGAGCTTAATTTGCTTCCATTTATATTTTATTCTAACCTACTCTTATGAGTTGAAGCATGTAGATGTTATATGTCATATACCACATCTACCTGCTTCAAAGCATAACCATTTTTTTCCTTCGACCATGGTTGGCCATGTATTTATTTTTTCATAACTGTATATCAAACATACGAGAAGATATGCATGATATCAGATACTTGTGTTGAGACAGATGAACCTTAAGGCATATCTAATGTTTTGTTTTGGTAAATCAGGTATATCTGACGTTGCTGAAGCTTATCAGGAAGCCATAAAAGGCGCTCCTGCAGAATCCCATGAAGTGCTTCCACAGACATCAATGCAGGAAAAAGCGAATTCCTTTTCTAAACATCTCCGCGATGACCAGACCACAGCTTTGGCCAAAATCCAGGATGGACTGCACTACTTGTCTTATGTGGTGGTTTCGACCTCTATGCCTGCAGCTTGAGAACTCGCATCTTTAATTTGTCATAAGCTATATATTTGTTTAGCTTTGTAAATAGTCACATTTAGGGTGCGTTTGAGTTCTCATATCATTTGAAGTGTTATATTGTACCACTGAATTTGATTTCCTACAGAAATTGAAAGAAGATTCTTTTTTACAACTTTAAAAAGGTAGCAATATTTAACAGATTTTGAAAGTGAGGAAGACAGAGATTATATTTTTCATTAATTAAGGTGTTGTTGATTCAATCGCTTGGAACTGTAGAAATGCGGGCATAATGTATAGCTAATTAGCTATTCTTGCCTTCTTTTATCATTAATAATTGGATGGTCGCTTTTGGAAAAATTATTGGGTATGTTGGCCAGAGCAAATTATTATTATTATTTTAAGTTTCAGTTACCAACTGGCAACTACAGTCTAGTATGAACAAATGACACCATTATATATTATTTGAAACTAAACATGAAACAGTTTTTGCAAATGATTAGTATTAATATATTATTGTTTCTTTGTGTCACACGGTTCACACTAATTACTAATTAGCTAGTCCTTTGGGCGATATTTTATTCGAAAGCTTTCTATGATGCACATACGCGCTTGATAGGCGCGTAATAAAGGTTGTTGCCTGGTCCTCCGTCACTAATAATCTATTGGCAATTATAGCAACCACATTTTACTAAGAATGCCTGTCAACCCAGCAGTGATACCTTCCAAACCATGTCTTCTATTTATCCAATCAACATTTTCTACCCCAAAACCGTCTATGTTCATACTTCATAGTACACTACAAGAGGAAAATTAAACCAAGAAAACCCCACAAAATATACAAACCAACATCACCTTCTTCCATCAAAAGACTACTTTCACTCACTACCTCTGTTGCTAGAAGACAAGCCCTCTACTCATTTTTCACTCTCTGTGTCCTTGAATCTTAAGTCATGGGGGAGGTTGATTCAGCCTTCATCCAAGCCATTGACCAGAGGCCAAGGCTCAAACCCACAATTCCAGTTGATGATGAAATCCCCATAATCGATCTCTCAGTCTTAAGCAGCCATGGTGATACCAAGCAACTGGTCTCAGAGATAGGCCATGCATGCAAAAAATGGGGATTTTTCCAAGTTGTCAACCATGGAGTACCATTGGAACTGATCAAAAAAATTGAGATTGTGGCTAAGATATTCTTCGACTTACCGGTAGAAGAAAAGAAGAAGGTGAAGAGAGACATGGTGAATGCAATGGGGTACCATGATGGTGAGCACACCAAAAATGTTAGAGATTGGAAAGAAGTCTTTGATTTCTTGGTGGAAGATCAGACTATGGTCCCAGCAACACATGAGCCTGATGATAAGGAGTTGAGGACATTGACTAATCAGTGGCCTCAGTACCCTTCTGAGTTAAGGTAATCTGTTTTTGTTTATTTTAGTTACTGATTTTGATTTGGTCTTTGCTTGGTAATCTGACAATTAAGATAAGCTGGTATATAAAGATTTGCATGAAGTTGGTTGGCCAATTTTGGATTGCTTTTGTTGAAATGATAACAAACTTGAACTCCAAAAATTCTGCCTCTTTGATTTTTTTCCCCTTTTTAAATTCAATATAAGAACTGTGGTTTTCTTGCTTGATTCATCAGACAATTTATCAAGTCTTTGAAGTTTTACGATTTTGGGCATGTTTGGATACATGTAAAACTGATTTGGGCCACAAAAGTGGCAAAGACCCTTCAGGGTAATTGGGTCTGAATCCTCTCAGAAGAAAAACTGTTCTGCGTAACATTCCATGATGCTAAAATTTTTCCCTTATAACTTGGCATGTGGTCTATGTACTCTAATTGGTTGTCTTGAGCAGAGAGGTCTGCCAGGAGTATGCTAGAGCTGTAGAAAAACTAGCTTACAAGTTGTTAGGACTAATTGCTCTGAGCTTAGACCAGCCAGAGAACAGGTTCAATGGCTATTTCAAAGACCAGCATATGAGCTTGGTGAGACTCAATCACTACCCTCCATGTCCTTTCCCTCACCTAGCTCTAGGTGTTGGCCGCCACAAGGATGCTGGGGCCTTAACTGTCCTTGCCCAAGATGACGTTAAAGGACTGGAAGTTAGGCGGAAATCTGATGGAGAATGGATTCCAGTTACACCCACCCCAGATGCCTATATCATCAATGTTGGTGACATTGTTCAGGTACCATTCATGTTAAATCACTCAGAGAATCAACCACACTTGTAGAGTCCATTGTATTCTAATATGTACAGCATAGATACAAGAGTCCTATTGTATGACTAAGTTGACATCATTAACATGTAGAGAAAACAGAGATAAGTACGTAATAAGTACGTGATAAGTGACATGGAATATACAGCTATAGTAGGAGTTATCCTTTATCATGAACATCGTAGTTTGAGTTACACAACACAAAAGTTCTGAAACAAATGTATGGGATGTGCATATATATCATATATGTCAGCTTTGTGAAGAGGGTTTATTTGTACAGGTTTGGAGCAATGACAAATATGAGAGTGTGGAGCACAGAGTGGTGGTTAATTCCGAGAAAGAAAGGTTTTCAATTCCATTCTTCTTCTTCCCGGCCCACCACGTGATGGTGAAGCCCTTGGAGGAGATATTGAATGATGAAAACCCTGCCAAATACAGGGAATACAATTGGGGAAAGTTTTTTGCTACCAGAAACCGCAGTGATTTCAAGAAACAAGAGGTGGAGAACATCCAAATTCACCATTTTAGGTTACCAGAATAGTTAGGATATATTATAGCTTGAGAATTTACTCACTCCTAAGTCCTCTTGAAGTTCTCTTGTAATTACTGTGCTTATGCTATGTAATCAGGTCATGCATGTATATCAATCCAGAAGATAATGTCATGCTGTATAGAGTAGTAGTAAGACACTTTGGAAACCTGGTGTGGTGAACGGTCGTATGATTTCTCTTTTTTGATAACAATGGTCGAATGATTCGTCTAATTATATGAACAAATTAGAATTCATCTCAAGGCACTCAAAGATCATTACATTTTATTTTGTCCAGAAAGAAGGAAACAAAATTAATACATACGTTCTTTGAGAAGAGTGAGAAGTGGCTTAGTAAAGCTGATACAACCTTTCTTCCAATAAAACCCCTCTTATTGAAAGAAATATCTCAAGTCCATTTTGGTCCCATAAATGTTCTAGCGTACGTATGCAATGGCGTCATAGTAGAAAATAGACAACCTATCTATGCAAGCGCAAACGTCACAACCATCCAAAACAAAAACGTGCAGCACTTTGCTAATCTCCAACTACCATTCTACCATATCCCGTCCAGATTCAAGCTAAAGGTTTACCTATTCACACAATAAAACAAACCATTCTTGTAACATCAAGTAGCTTAGCTTTGTTACAAATCAAACAGCAGCCATGGGAGAGGTTGATCCAGCTTTTATCCAAGACCCTGAGCACAGGCCTAAACTCACCATCACCGTTGCCGAAGGCATACCATTGATTGACTTGTCTCCAATATACTCCCCAGACAACATTTCTGACCCTAAATCCATTGAAGGGGTTGTTAGAGAAATAGGCAATGCCTGCAAGGACTGGGGGTTCTTCCAAGTGATCAACCATGGCGTGCCATTGGGTAAGCGCGAAAAGATTGAGACAGTGGCGAGGAAGTTCTTTGCTCAGCCTTTGGAGGAGAAGAGGAAGATTAGGAGGGATGAAGAAAATGTGTTGGGTTACTATGAAACTGAGCATACCAAGAATGTTAGAGACTGGAAGGAGGTGTTTGATCTCGCAGTAGAGGAGCCTACCTTAGTCCCAGCTTCCTCTGACCCTGATGACAAGGAAGAGACAGAGTGGACTAACCAATGGCCTCAGTATCCTCCTGAATTAAGGTAACTTAATGATCAATGAGAGTATGAATATTCGTTTTAGCTAATGATATTATGATAATATGAAGATAAAGAAACAGAAAATGAAATATTATGGTTAAAGAAATCTAGATCAACTGTGTGTGATCTATAGGGAAAATGACTTTGAAACCATACAGTTCACCTGTAATCTAAATAACCTATGTTTTATTATGTGTATAAAGAAAAAGAACACTAACTCTCACTTGGAAGCCTCATTTTTTTTTTTCTCTGTATGGACTCCATGCATTAATATGATCTAACAGCTAGACTGCCTTGACCTTGACCAGAGTGGTGTGTGAAGAATATGCTCGAGAAGTAGAAAAGCTGGCTCTAAAGCTGATGGGACTTATTGCCTTGAGCCTAGGCTTGCCAGAAGACAGGTTCAAGAGCTACTTCAGAGACCAAACCAGTTTTATCAGACTCAACCACTATCCACCTTGCCCTTCTCCTCAGTTAGCTCTTGGTGTTGGTCGCCACAAAGATGGTGGTGCCTTAACCGTTCTGGCTCAAGATGATGTTGGAGGACTGGAAGTGAAGAGAAAAACAGATGGAGAGTGGATTCGGGTTAAACCAACCCCAAATGCCTATATCATTAATGTTGGTGACATTATTCAGGTACCATTCTTCAAACATCATATTAACTTGCTATTCTCAAATTACTCTGAAATTTGCTAGTAACCAAGCTTGCTTTCCACTCCTGATAGCTTGAGGACCTAAAGTCAAGCACACCAATTTAGAACCATACAATATTCACATTTCATAGGAATTAATGGGAGAGGAATATATATATTGAAGTAGTTTACATTCACATAACAAATGGATATGTTTATGCAGGTTTGGAGCAATGAGAGATATGAGAGTGTGGAACACAGGGTGATGGTAAACTCAGAGAAGGAAAGATTTTCCATTCCATTCTTTCTCAACCCTGCTCATTACACCCTAGTCAAGCCCTTGGAGGAGTTGACCAATGAACAAAACCCTGCCAAGTATAGGCCGTACAGCTGGGGCAAGTTTTTGACTCACAGGAAGCTAAGTAATTTCAAGAAACTCAATGTTGAAAACGTCCAAATTTATCATTTCAGGGAATCAGAATAATTAGAAGTAGTATTATCGAGTGAGAATAATGTTATCTCAGCTTCCTGGACATATGTATCATGCTGTATATGAATCCAGAAAATAATTTCATGCTGTATAGAGTAGTAGCAAGACACTTTGGAAACATGGTGTGGTTAATGCATGAGATCAGCAATAAAATGAACTATATACACATTATTTTGCTTCAGAAATAAGAGGACTTATTTCAGAGAACCCTTTTAGCATTATACTACCTTTATAGATAAAAAAATAAATTGTGTGCAACTGGTAATTTTCATAACTTGAAAAGTTTTAGCATTATGAAGTAATGCCCTCATTGATCTGAAAAAGGGATCAGAAAAGCTTTGAGAGTATTCAATGACAGCAAGACTTAACTACAAAAAGCAAGAAAGTGGAAAGCCAATCAGCAACCCGAAGAATGTATCCACTGGCTAAGATGAATACAATTAGAGTTATCATATCCTTATCTGCGAACTTGGATTGGCCATTACAATAATTTTACTTGAAAAATGCATTCCTATATGGATCAAGACCTAAAAGAAGAGGTCTACATGGATTCTCATTTGGAATTTATTAGTGAAGTTGGAAAGGTGTGTAAGCTGAAGAAGGTCTTATATGACGTCAAACAGTCACCTAGAGTATGATTTGTCCGATTTAGTCACTCTATGAAGGGATATGGCTATTGGCAGCGTCAAACTCATCATACTATATTTATCAAACGTAATGGTGGTAAGAACCATAAGATAACTATGCTAATTGTTTATGTGGATGACATGGTGGTTACGGGAAGTTATGAAGGAGAAATAAAAAGGCTCTAAAGTTATCTAGCTACAGAATTTGAGATGAAGGATCAAGGGTCTCTCAAATTGTGCATCATAAGCCGTTGAGATTAACCTAGTGATGTGGGTGGGATAATGAGTTCATAATTTGATTTCTTTCGATGTAAAAAAATAATAGCTATATCGATTAACTGGTAGGCCCTTAGGACTCAGCCCAAAAGTAAAAAACCAAAGCCCTTGGAGTGAAACAATTATGTGAACAAATTAGCATTCATCTCAAGAAAGAATGAAACTAAATTAAAACATAGGCAAACAGTTATTCAAATTTAATACACACGTCCTTTGTGAAGAGTGACTAGTGGACTTAGTAAAGCTGATACAAGTTATCTCAATCAAACCCCACTTATTCAAAGAAATTTCTCCAATGGCATCGTACAAAGAAAAAGACAACCCATGCAAGCCAAATTCACAACTAACAGTCTACTATATATCTATATCACGTCCAGATTCAAGATAAGCGTTCAACTACACATACCATAAAAACCAACCATTATTGTAACATCAAGTAAGACACAAATCAAGAACAGCAGTCATGGGAGAGGTTGATCCAGCTTTCATCCAAGACCCTGAGCACAGGCCTAAACTCACCATCACCGAAGCCGAAGGCATACCCTTGATTGACCTGTCTCCAGTAAACTCCCCAGACTCCATTTCTGACCCTAAAGCCATTGAAGGGCTAGTTAGAGAAATAGGCAATGCCTGCAAGGACTGGGGGTTCTTCCAAGTGATCAACCATGGCGTGCCATTGGGTAAGCGCGAAAAGATTGAGACTGTGGCGAGGAAGTTCTTTGCTCAGCCTTTGGAGGAGAAGAGGAAGATTATTAGGGATGAAAAAACCATGGTGGGTTACTATGACACTGAGCATACCAAGAATGTTAGAGACTGGAAGGAGGTGTTTGATTTCACAGTGGAGGAGCCTACCTTAATCCCAGCTTCACCTGATCCTGAGGACAAGGAAGAGACAGAGTTGAAAAACAATTGGCCTCAGTATCCTCCTGAATTAAGGTAACTTAATGATCAATGCGAGTATGAATATTCGTTTTAGCTAATGATTTTATGATAATATGAAGATAAAGAAACAGAAAATGAAATAATAGATCAACTGTGTGTGATCTAGAAGGAAGGACTTTGAAACCATATAGTTCACCTGTAATCTAAATCACCTATAAATTATTCTGTGTATCAAGAAAAGAACACTAACTCTCACTTGGAAGCCTCTTTCTTTCTTTTTTCTGTATGGACTCATGCATTAATATGATCTAATAGCTAGACAGCCTTGACCTTGATCAGAGTGGCGTGTGGAGAATATGCTCGAGAAGTAGAAAAGCTGGCTCTAAAACTGATGGGACTTATTGCCTTGAGCCTAGGCTTGCCAGAAGACAGGTTCAAGAGCTACTTCAAAGACCAAACCAGTTTTATAAGACTCAACCACTATCCACCTTGCCCTTCCCCTCAGTTAACTCTTGGTGTTGGTCGCCACAAAGATGGCGGTGCCTTAACCGTTCTGGCTCAAGATGATGTTGGAGGACTGGAAGTGAAGAGAAAAACAGATGGAGAGTGGATTTGGGTTAAACCCACCCCAAATGCGTATATCATCAATGTTGCTGACATTATTCAGGTACCATTCTTCAAATATCATATTAACTTGCTATTCTCAAATTACTCTGAAATTTGCTAGTAACCAAGCTTGCTTTCCACTCCTGATAGAATAAGGACCTAAAGCCAAGCACACCAATTTAGAACCATACATTATCCACATTCCATAGGAAATTGATGGGAGAATCATACAATAATACATGGGAGAGAAATATGAAAATTGAAGTAGTTTATCAGCACAATGATACTTGTCCCGTTAGAATTACTTTTCCAGATATGATAATCGGATATATATTGTTGTAGGTTTACATTCACATAACAAATGGATATGCTTATGCAGGTTTGGAGCAATGAGAGATATGAGAGTGTGGAACACAGGGTGATGGTGAACTCAGAGAAGGAAAGGTTTTCCATTCCTTACTTTCTCAACCCAGCACATTACACCCTAGTCAAGCCCTTGGAGGAGCTGACCAATGAACAAAACCCTGCCAAGTATAGGCCGTATAGCTGGGGCAAGTTTTTGACTCACAGAAAGTTCACTAATTTCAAGAAACTCAATGTTGAAAACGTCCAAATTTATCATTTCAGGGAATCAGAATAATTAGAAGAAGTATTATCGAGTGAGAATAATGTTATTTAGCTTCCTGGACATATGTATCATGCTGTATATGAATCCAGAAAATAATGTCATGCTGTATAGAGTAGTAGTAAGACCCTTTGGAGACATGGTGTGGTTTATGTATGAGATGAGCAATAAAATGAATTATAAGCACATTATTTTGCTTCAGAAATAAAAGGACATATTTCAGAGAACCCTTTTAGCATTATACTACCTCAATAGATAAAAAAGTAATTGTGTGATACTGGTTATTTTCCTAACTTGAAAAGTTTTAGCATTATGAAGTAATGCTCTCTTGATCTGGAAAACGGATCATAAAAGCTTTGAGAGTATAGGCTCGTTAAAAGGGAAGGTAGTTTTCAATTACAGCAAGACCTAACTACAAAAAAGCAAGAAAGTGGAGAGCCAATCAGCAACGTACCTGAAGAATGGCCAGATGACCAAAGAGGAAGTATGATAGTTTCAACATTACTCAGATCCAACTATTTACCATTACTATACACATACCCATAAATTGAACAATCTGCTACCTACAAATATGAATAACGCGACTATGCCTGCCTAATTCTGACAGTCAAATATGTTTAACTAGTATTGTATAAAAATGATTCTATTTTTCTACGTCTGTTTAAATCTGCCTAATTCTTGATTTTTCTAGCATTTGGATCGTGTAGCTGTTGATTTTATGGGTGTAAGAGTTATAGGTCTCATTTAGAAATAAAAGAATTCTAATATTAAGTTTTCAGTTCATAATACGTATGGATGGAATATAATTAATAACAAGTGGAGTACGTTGATGTTAAGAAGCCAATGTGATTAATTATAGAAGCAGGATTAGAGTTTACTGATATGTAATGTGTATCCAAAATAACACGATATACATGGATTTCTTGGTTAGAAAGACAAATGTGCAGGTGATTTGGTACCATGATACCATCACAAAGACTCCAAATTTGGGGACACAGACAAAAGCCTTAGTAATTAGCAATAAAAAAGAAAAGACAAAAGGCTTTGCACCTGGTCACTGATTGATTGGCTAGTGATGACTCAAAACCCCAGTATTAGTAATTTCAGTGAGTAGTGAGTCTCCCTCCACACCAAAAACATCAACATCAGCCGAACCAAGAGAATCAGCATCTGCCGCCCCAACTAAAGGTTCTCACATTATAAAACCTACCATTCTAGTCTCTTCCACTTGCTTTTGCAAAACAAATCATTTCTTAAATCAAGATCACCAAGCATGGGAGAGATTGGTCCAGCTTTCATCCAAGACCCTGAGCACAGGCCCAAACTCTCCATCATTGAACCTGAAGGCATACCATTGATTGATCTCTCTCCATTAAACACCCCAGACTCCATTTCTGACCCTAAGGCCATTGAAGTGCTTGTTAGAGAAATAGGCAATGCATGCAAGAAGTGGGGGTTCTTCCAAGTGATCAACCATGGGGTGCCATTGGATAAGCGCCAAAGAATTGAGGCTGCTGCAAAAAAGTTCTTTGCTCAGCCTTTGGAGGAGAAGAGGAAGATTAGAAGGGATGAACAAAACGTATTGGGTTACTATGACACTGAGCATACCAAGAATGTTAGAGACTGGAAGGAGGTGTTTGATTTCACAGTTGAGGACCCTACCTTAGTACTAGCTTCTTCTGGTGAGGATAAGGAAGAAACAGAGTGGAGTAACCGATGGCCTGAGTATCCTCAGGAATTAAGGTAAGTCAATGATAAAAAAAGGTAGTATGAATATATTCATTTTAGCTAACAATAATATGAAGATGAAAAAAACAGAAAAGGAATATTATGGTTTAAGAAAGCTAGATC
Source organism: Purshia tridentata (assembly GCA_003254885.1). Classification (NCBI taxonomy): domain Eukaryota; kingdom Viridiplantae; phylum Streptophyta; class Magnoliopsida; order Rosales; family Rosaceae; genus Purshia; species Purshia tridentata. The sequence goes on along the minus strand of QANT01004008.1, from coordinate 5,100 downwards.
ACCTGTGATCTTAAGGAAAAGGCTTAGGAGCCTATCAAAGCATCAATTAGGTACACCTTCCACCCTATGGTTCATCTGAGAATTATTATTTGTATCAACAAAAAAACAACAGCTCTCATTTGGAAACTATTTATCATTTTCCGTAAGGACCGCATGCATATTTGGAACTTTATTTATATGATCTAATAGATAGACTGCCTTGACTAGGGTGGCGTGTGAAGAATATGCTCGAGCTGTAGAAAAGCTAGCTCTAAAGTTGATGGAACTTGTTGCGTTGAGCCTAGGCTTGTGAGAAAACAGGTTCACCAGCTACTTTAAAGACCAAACCAGTTCTATCAGACTCAATCATCATCCACCTTGCCCTTCCCCTCAGCTAGCTCTTGGCGTTGGTCGCCACAAGGATGGTGGTGCTTTAACCGTCCTGGCTCAAGATGATGTTGGAGGACTGGAAGTGATGAGAAAAACAGACGGAGAGTGGGTTCGGGTTAAACCCATCCCAAATGCCTATGTCATCAATCTTGGTGACAGTATTCAGGTTCCACTCTTCATACTTCATATTAACTAGCTATGCTCAAAACACTTTGAAATTTCTTAACAGCACAATGACTTCTCGAATTAGGATTACTTTTCAAGATATATTAATTAGTCTATGCAGGATATGTATTGATGTATGACAGTTTCATTCACATAACAAATGGATATGTTCATGCAGGTTTGGAGCAATGAGATATATGAAATTGTGGAACACAGGGTGATGGTAAACTCAAAGAAGGATAGATTTTCCATTCCGTACTTCCTCAACCCAGCACACTACACCCTAATCAAACCCTTGGAGGAGCTGACCAATGAACAAAACCCTGCTAAGTATGAGCCGTACAGCTGGGGTATGTTCATGACTTACAGAAAGCTCAGTAATTTCAAGAAACTCAATGTTGAAAACATCCAAATTCATCATTTTAAGGTGTCTGAATAAGTGGGTTAGAACTCATGAGTATTACCTTGGTATAATAATTTAATTTCAGCTTCCTGTACATACCATGCTGTATATCAAATCCAGAAAATAATGCCTTGCATATAGAGAGTTGTAGTGGGACATTGTGAAATCATCGTGTGGTTAATGTATGAGATGAAATCAGCAATAAATTGAACAACAAACACATATTTTGCTTGAAAAAATTTAGCATTATAAAGTGTGGCCCTCACTAATCTGAAGCGATCAGAAAAGCTTTGAGGGTATAGGCACCGTAAAAGGGACGGTAGTGCTCAATGAGTTTAAGACCAGATAAGCAAGGACAGATGATAATTTCAATATCACTCAAATCCAATATGAAACTGTTTACTATTACCTAACACATACCTGCAAATTTCACTATCTACTAAATACCAATAATAAAGAAGTCAAGCTAGTGTTAAACACAAATAACTCGAGTATGCCAAATTTTGACACGGAAAATCTAATGGTATTGTATAGAAATATTTTTTCTTTTAACATTTCTTTATTACAAGACTCTTTTTCTTTGTCTTTCTAGATTTGGAATCATGTAGATGTTTATTTTATGAGATTATTATTTGTGTGATTTAGAAATAAAATTTTTCTAATCTTAAGTTTTTTTTAGTTCATAAGATACCTGAGTTTTGAGTTGATCTTAAGATATCCAACATGATTAATTAAAGAAGTCTGATTAGAATAAAGATTAGGATTGGAGTATTCAACTACAAATTCGATTATCCAAAATAACACCATTACAACACGATACGATATGTGCAATTTATATTGATTTCTTGGTCAGACAGTGGAATGGACAAAATATGCAGGTGATTTGGTACCAATGACATCACAAAGAATCCATATGTGGGGAAACAGACAAAAGGCTTTGTAATTAGCCAATGAAAAAAAAAGACAAAAGGCTCTGTACCTGGTCACTTATTGATTGGATTGTGATGACTCATACTCAGGATTAGTAGTTGTAGTGAGCAGCGAGCCTCCCGTAACACAAAAAGGCATCACCGACTAAAGCTTATCACATTATAAAACCTACCATTCTAGTTTCTTCCACTAGCTCTTCTTGCAACAAAACAAGTCATTTGTTAAATCAAGATCACCAGCCATGGGAGAGATTGGTCCAGCTTTTATCCAAGACCCCGAGCACAGGCCTAAACTCACCATCACCGAAGCCGAAGGCATACCATTGATTGACCTCTCTCCAGTTAACACCCATCAATCCATTTCTGACCCTAAAGCCATTGAAGGGGTTGTTAGAGAAATAGGAACTGCATGCAAGGAGTGGGGGTTCTTCCAAGTGATCAACCATGGTGTGCAATTGGATAAGCGCCAAAAGATTGATAGTGCTGCGAGAAAGTTCTTTGCTCAGCCTATGGTGGAGAAGAGGAAGGTTAGGAGAGATGAGAAAAACGCATTGGGTTACTATGACACTGAGCTTACCAAGAATGTTAGGGACTGGAAGGAGGTGTTTGATTTCACAGTGGAGCAGCCTACCTTAGTCCCAGCTTCCCCTGACCCTGCGGACAAGGAAGAAACAGTGTGGACTAACCAATGGCCTGAATATCCTCCGGAGTTAAGGTAACTCAATGGTCATTAAAGGTAGATATTAATTTTAGCTAATGATAATATGAAGATGAAAGAAACAAAATTAGGAATGATATGGCTACAGACATCTAGATCACAATCTAGAAGGAAAATGCCTAGGAGCCCATCAAGGGGTCAATTTTGTACACCTTCCACCCTATGGTTCACTTGCGAATTATATTGTATACCAAACAAAAAACACTAGTTCTTACTTGGAAATTTAACTGTTTTTGCTGCAAGTACCCCATTAAGGGTTAAACACATCTATGCAACTTGATTTATATGATGTAATAGCTAGACTACCTTGACCAGGGTGGCGTGTGAAGAATATGCTCGAGAAGTAGAAAAGCTAGCTCAAAAGTTGATGGAACTTATTGCCTTGAGCCTAGGCTTGCCAGCAAACAGGTTCACCAGCTACTTCAAAGACCAAACCACCCGTATCAGACTCAATTACTACCCACCTTGCCCTTCCCCACAGTTAGCTCTTGGTGTTGGCCGCCACAAGGATGGTGGTGCTTTAACCGTCCTGGCTCAAGATGACGTTGGAGGATTGGAAGTGAAGCGAAAAACAGATGGCAAGTGGATTCGTGTTAAACCCACCCCAAATGCCTATATCATCAATGTTGGTGACAGTATTCAGGTTCCACTCTTCAAACTCCATAGTAACTTACTATGCTTAAAACACTTTGAAATTTCTTATTATAGCAATGACTTAGACCAAATAGATTTACTTTTCAAGATATCTTAACTAAGTCTATGCAGGTTATACGTTGATGTTGGCCAGTTTGATTCACATAACAAATGGATATGTTTATGCAGGTTTGGAGCAATGAGATATATGAGAGTGTGGAACACAGGGTGATGGTGAACTCAGAGAAGGATAGGTGTTCCATTCCATTCTTCTACAACCCAGCACACTACACCCTAATCAAGCCCTTGGAGGAGCTGATCAATGAACAAAACCCTGCAAAATATAGGCCCTACAGCTGGGGCAAGTTTATGACTCACAGGAGGCTCAGTAATTTCAAGAAACTCAATGTTGAAAACATCCAAATTCATCATTTCAGGGTGTCAGAATTAGTGGGTTACAACTTAGAAGGTGTATTGCCGAGTGAATAATGTTATTTCAGTTTACTGTACGTACCATGATGTATATCAAACATAGAAAGTAATGTCATGTTGCATAGAGTAGCAAGAAACTTCGGAGGCATGGTTTGGTTAATGGATGATATCAGCAATAAAATGAACTACAAACAAATTATTTTGCTCCAAAAATTAAAAACATCTAATCAATTTAATAATCAATATCCGTACAAATAATATATTCTAACATCTCAATCTGGTTGTATTAGCCACAAGATCAATATTGGAGATGAATAGATGGATTTGCCCCATGTAAATAGTTTCATACGTTAATAACTTCTCATATGTTTGGTTTCTCTTAATTTATCAAGCGTCTTTCTTATTATGAGTATAAATATTAAATTCAATGCTTTTTTCTTCACTTCATTTTAAATTTTGTATTGAAGAAAGAAAATAGAAATTGTCTCATGCATGCATAAATGATAAACCACTCCGTGTGGCCATTTCTTCTTTTATGCTCACCAAGGTGAACAAAGAAAACTTTTTTGCTCGTGTAATTTTTTAATTGCAGTCACTCATGAAATTAAAACAGAGTTGTTCCAAAGACAAATATTCTGGCATGCATAATCAAAACTAGATTTCATTGTATTGTAGATTCGATTGACTCGTGGTTTGGCCGTTTCATTGAATTATGATTTTGTAGTACGATTGGAGTAGTTGCAAGACTATTAATAGCAACTGAAACAGATAATCCTAGTTATCCCAGAAAACCAAGCGTGTCTTATAATAATTCTCCCAGGACAACCAACCATTAGTTTCTTTATCAAAGTAGATCCAAGTCATTTTTATTCCACTCAACTTGAATAGACAAGCGACCCAAGCATCAATTAGGAAAGAAACTTACGATTGAACTTGAGTAGTTTGCTCCCCCATCTTCTGTTGTAGCTTATCTTCAATCTCGAGTCTGGTAACACCTCTTTTTCTGAGGATCACCAGGACGATGCTTCATCGAACACCACATCTCGTGATGTGTAACACCTTCCATTTGTAGGATCACAACATTTCCACCCTTTTCTCTGGCTCTCGTATCCTACAAAGATACATCTAACCGCCTTTTTGTTGAACTTGCTACATAGATGACTTGGAACAAATACGTAGCACACACTACCGAATACTCGAAAGTAGCTAACTGTAGGTTTCATACCAGGTAGATATATGAGATTCTAGCAAAACATCAGCACCTTATTTCTTTTAAAGCCCAGTTTCTCTCTTTTGCTTCCCAGTTCCCACAATCTGGTAAAATAAACATATGATCATATGACAGAATCAGGGTGATATCTTTTTGCAGATTCTGGCAATTATATTCTTGCTATTATAAAAATTCAAATTATCTCCTTGCAAAAGCTTTACATTCTAGAAGTCTGATACAA
>QANT01004006.1:0-47304 GCA_003254885.1 Purshia tridentata | reverse complement strand
CTCCATCAATGTTCATGTTCACCTTAAGAAAAAAAACTGTCAATGTCCATTTCCCCCTAAGGAAAAAAAACTGTCCACGTCCATGTCTTAAAAGGCTAAAACAGTAAAAACTCCCTCTCGGTCTCTCACCAGTCGCCAGCAGCAAAAGCGAAAACTCTCATCACCCCACCCAAGCATGTACGTGTCGATATATTAAGAAAAACCAATAAATGAATAATTTTCTTTTCTTCTCCTTGGTCCCACACAGACTAGAGGCCTGCCTGAGCATGGCACGAGCTGGCACTAGTAAATGGGCTGGACCAGGTAGAAGTTTTTAGCACATTAGAGTAAATGGGCCGGGTCGGGCACGAGCACGATACGGCCAAGCACGGCACGAACACAGGCATGAAATTAGGCACAAATCCATTAACATTGTTTTTTCCTTTTTTAAATAACTTTTCAATTAGAATATTTAATTTTCATACGAAAAAATGATAATATTTTAATTATAAATAAAAAAAGTATTATAAAATTAATTTTTTATCCTAAAATATAAAAAAGGAAAAAAGGGCCTGTGGGTCGGCCGTTTAAAGCACGGCACGAGCACGTTTGGCCCACGGGCTGTGAGCCATGCCGAGTCTAGACTTTAATTTTATGGGCCAGACCGAGCACGGCACGAAAGCAAGATGGGCTTCATTTAAATGGGCTAGGCCGGCCCGTTTGACACCTCTAACACGGACCTTAATATTCCTCCTTAAATCCTATAAATTAGCTAATCATTTAATCTTAATCCCCTGCTTAACCTTAAAGCTTAAATTGATTAAATAAGAACTAAAAGAAATTTGAATACATATTCATATGAGAATTTTGACCAAAACAAGAAGAATACATATATGAGAATTACACCTTGGCAGCTTAGCTACACGTACGGACTTGTCTACACATATATGTACACATACGTTATTATGTGTGCGTGAGAACTAGGCCTGTCCTTTTATAAGCGACTAGCACTTGTGCCTGCGCAATGCCGCGGTTGTTGAAAGTTTACAAAATGTGCTAAATGCTTAAAAAGTTTTAATGGAAAAATAGAGTGTCTGTTTGCCCAAGTTTTTGGGTTCTATATAGAATAGTGATTACATCACCAGCATCAACTTAATGTGTGAGAAGCAACTGCTCTTCCCTAGATATTTCTCTCCGCAAAGAATATAATGCTTTAGTGGAACTTTAATATCAACATTCTTATTATTTATGATCAGTTGAAAAGGATAAATTGCACCAAAAATCCTTTAATTGTGACTTGCATAATTGAGGGTGGTATAACAAATATAGAAATAACATAAGTCATGGCAACCAAAACTCTTCCTCAATTTTCTCTTTAAATGTAAGGCTTTATGATAAGAAACACTCAACTTATGTCATCACCAAATCACCAGTCAACTATCTTATTACATAAACTACCCAATATCAACTGCCTTTAGATTACATATTTAACAGTAACACCAAAATTTCCACAATATGTATAAGCAAAAACCTCTTCCCATCACAAAAAACCTTTTCCCATCCCAAACATTAACATCAAAAGGCAGCTACTGCTTGTTTGATTCTATGTCAGCTACTGCTATTAGGCTTTCCCCATTTCACCTAAAAAAAACTTTTGCTAAAAGTATTGATAGATGTAGCATATACATAAGATATCAACAGTAAATACATGTGAGAACAAACATAAAAACCAAATAAATAAGCAAACTCTCTCTAAACAAACATATATCAGAAGTCGAAATTAAGCAATTAAAGAATAGTTAATCAATTAAAAAGGAATTTTAATTTATTTGAGACCAGTACCCATTCCAATGGGAAAATGATTACCAATACATTTATTTCATATTGGAAAATACATGACACAGGTTAGAGCCTAATTGGTGCAACTGAACTTCTGACATCAATTGCTAAAATTATGCCAAATTTGTAACAAATATATACCTAACAGATGTTTGCTTAAGAGAGAATCCAAAATTTATCCACAGACGGTAATGCCTGGCTGCAACATCTAGGCCGATGTTCACTTTGAAAGCACCAGGTAAGTGTCATCTACTCATCTATATCACCAAGCATGAAACATTCACTTCCTCAAATGACAAAGACAATGATTTACTTACAAAGGAGTTAGAGAGCTAAGGGGTTGTTAAGCCAAAAACAATCACCTGTATAACTTGACCTAATGCATAAAGATAAGGAACTATTTGAGGGTAACTTCAATATAGTTTTGGATAAAATGGAGTAATACCGCCCCTATTGTTTATTAGCACTATAGCAAATGATTCTTTACATATAAAATGGCAATTAAAATGTCTTTTCTTGATAAAAATGTAAGAATATTCGTACCCAAATTTGAACATGTACTAATGTATTCTCATATGCAATTAGCAAAGACCCAGAAAAATGTCTCTCTCCCCCACCCCCTCTATCTCTCTCTCTCAGAGTGTAGAGCCACTACCAAATTAATGAAACAGATTTTGATAGAAAATAAAGTTACCAAAATGAATTTTGTTAGAGAATCGGCTTACCAAGCATTTGTTCCATCCAGCAGTTGACTTAAGCCACTTCAATTGTCAGTGGTAGTGAGTAACCCTTTTATTGGTGGTACAGATTCCCATACTTGAGGTTTGGCGTCCTTATCCCTGCATATATGAAAAGGATATGGATACTGGAATAAAAAACTAATTATGCGAAATTATTACAGTTATCTGCAAAGAGATATGCATATCCATTTTGCATTTATCCATTATGATTTGTTTAACAGGTAATTATAAGTATAGCATCATCTAGTCGAAACCACCAAATAAATGAGGGTAAAACAGGCCTAGCACTCTCTCTATTCTGCAGTCTGTTCTACAGTAGTGCACTTACCATTTCTAATTCTACCCACTTCTCTTCCAAGTCGTACAGAATTTTGAAGAACCACTTCTAGTAATATCATCCATATATAATTATATGCTAGAATATGTATTATACATCATGGCCAAGGGTTGAATTGTTTATACATGATCTTTAATCTATGGAGAATAGGTCAGATGACCAACTACTACTACTTCAATGTCAGAATTCACCACGTACCACCTTGACAAATTTTCAAACTCTATGGTTAGTGGTTACCCTATTTTCCACAAATTTTCAAACTCTATGGTTAGATTGTATTTTAAAAAAATATTAGAATGTAATTGAGTTGAGTCTATATAGAAATAATCGAACTCACAAACACAAATCGACAGAGATGCAGGCAGATGAAAAAAATAAAACCAAAGAGATTTAAGGAGACAAAAACAGGGGAATAGAAAATACCCAAACAACTCACAAACAGAAAGACGAAAACGAATTTTTACCCACTAATTTATCTGTTGTTATCGCCTTCACTAAAAAGGATCAGCCCCCAAATTCGAAAAAAGAAAAGAAGAAGAAAAAACCCGAAACCCAAATCATAGATGCATACCCAAGTCAATCTCTTCTCCAACTATCTGAGGCAGATTTTCGGTGGTTTGGCAGAGAGATAAGAGAGCGAGAGTGATAGCCAGATCGATTGGTGTGAGATGAGATGAGGGAGTGAGAGAGAGAAAGAGAGATCGAGTGAGAAACTGTATAAGATGAGGGAGCGAAAGAGAGATCGAGTGAGATGCGTGAGTTAAGTGAATCAGACCCATGGCAAGACTCGCAAAAACACAGGAAAATCAGGGGCAAAATGGACTTTGAACAGTTTGAACAGTACTGCAGACGCCGGGCGTTTAGTATATATTGGCCGCTGGACGGCGGCAATATACCCAGAGAAAGATGGGACGGAGAGAGAAGGGAGAAGAGAGAGCATGGGGTGCCGAGAGGGGCTTCAATGGGGCATGCCTCAATGGGGCACCTCTCACAAAGAGGTGGGCCCTACAATACATGCGGCCTAATTCTTTGTGAGAGGTGTCCCATTGGGGCATGCCCCATGGAAGTCTCAGGCTGGGGGTCCCAGATCACCCATGCCTCACCGGTCGCCCACACCTTAATGCTTGACATTGTTCATCTTCTTCACTCAGTCTCTCTCTACTCTCTTCCTATCTCATTCTTTCTAGCTCTACCTAGTCCTTCTTAGTTGATGATTGGGTTTTTTGTTTTGATATCTAGATCTGAGATTTTTTTGTTTTTTGTTTTTTATATCTATGGCCTTAATTTTAATTGGGTTTTTATTTTGATAACTGATATTTGTTCGAAGTAATTATCTGCAATTTTATAGGGTTTTTTTAGCATTTGTATTTTGCAATTTTTAGGGTCTTTTTTGGGCAATTGGTGTATGAAAATAGGAGCACTGGGGTTCATATTTTGGGATTAGTTTTATCCTTTGCAATTTCTTTTCTATATATTTGTGATTTGATTTGCTTATGGTATCTGATTTTTATTTGGGTTTTTGTATGGGCTCATTGATGTTTTCGCTTGGGCTAATGTAGGATCAATTAGGTCGTTGTATTTCTCTTGTATCAATGTTTCTTTATGTGGGTGGTTCTTGAGAAAATTGAGGAGAAAATATAAAGAAGGAAATTTGAATTGTTTGTTGGATGTTGTTTTCAAGATGAGATTTACAATGCCCTGGAAAAAAAAAAAAAAAAAAAACAAAGATGAGATTTACAATGATATTGTGAACCCACTTGAGATTTACAATGATGGGTACGTGGGTCTTTGTTGAATGTTCTTTACAATGATGTTGTGATAATAGATATTGCAGTTGATTACTGAACTTCATAGATGGTCTGTGGTCTGCAATTTGTTTTCATATATCTTTTTTAATGAAAACAAAGTTACCGAAACAAAAGAAACTAATTACCTTTAAATCAATTGATTGTGATATTTGTAAAATGGCTAAAAAACAAATGTAATGTTGCCAAATTTTTAGCAAATATTTTTTATAGATAAAATTATTTTTAAGACAAAGACTTTTATAAATTATATATCTATAAATTTGATAATTAACATGGTTTATTAATTACAAATTTAAAAAAATTGGTTTAATTCGATCATGTACCGATCATGTACCAAACACAGGATAGTGTTATTTAACATCATCAAGCTTCATAATCCGATCAACACCAAATGCAGGATATTATTTAATCCAACTTACTCCGGTCCAGTATAATCTGGACTTTTTAATCTAGTTCAACATGGTCCAGCATAACAAATGAAGCGTTAGTGTGTTACATAGGCAATCAGCGGACTCAAAGATGAAAAGGTTGATAAAGGTATCTAAGTGTCAAAAAATGGTAATTGATGTATGTATGTGCAATTTTTTTATTATTTAGGATACCCAAGTAAAAAAGAGTGTAACCTCAGCTACTTACGTATAATTTGTTTTATTTTAAAGAACTTGAGATTATGACATTTGAAGCTTGGTGTTGTACTCTCGAGATCCTTAGAGTGCGTGCCCATGTCATGTGCCAAGAGTTTAGGGCGTCATATGGCCACCCTAGATCAGTAACTTCGTCCTAACCATAAATTATTTTGCAACTATGTATTAACATAATTTCATTGATGCACTTTTCAGTTCATTTCTTGATCTTAGAATTTTCTTTAGAATTTCTTTGGATCCTACTGATTTGAGGGATATAATTTCTTTATGTGGATCTTACTAACTTGAGAGTTTTGAAGTAAAGGTGAGCATTAAAACTGAATATACTGAAATAGTCTCGTTCCACCATCCCAATTGGAACCAAACTGTTTTTATTTTTTTTCACAAAACCTGTATCAGTCCTGAACTGTCCTGTTCCCAAATGAGATGGGAACGGTCCTAGTGGCCCAATATCGAGATGGTCCCACTCTCAACTTTCAAGCCTTTCTCTTTTGATCATCGATTCCTCGAAGGCTCGAAGCAGCACCCATCGCCTCCCATTGCCATCACGACATTGCCGCCATTGCACTCATCTCCCTCTCTCATTCCTCTTTGCCTCTCTTTGTCTCTCGCCCAAAGGCCCGAACCCTCAAATCCCTAAATCCCCAATTCCTAAATCCCAAAACCCTAGGCTTTATATTTAAAAATCAAAATACCTAAGGTCCTTTCCCTACTTCCTCTCGACCATAAACCCAAGATCCCCAATTCAATAGTAAATTAGTTATTCAATTATTTTTTTCCCATTTCAGTTTTTTAGTTTCTAGATTTTTTGATTGAAAATTTGATTTTAGTCTAATTTATGTTGGTGGTCTGGTCTGGGACGAGACTGTATTAGAGCCCCAAAAATCTAATTCCCATACCGAATCAGTATCGAACCCAAAAATGGGTTTGGAAATGAGATGATATCAATCTCATCCCATCCTGTCTAGTGGCCATCCCTACTTTGAAGATCCTCGATCTTCGATGATCGACAAAGCAGAAAAGCAAAGAGAAAATAATGTAATAGGGCGTTTATGACGTCACAGCATCCACATAAAGTTTTAAAAAAAAAAAAAAGTAACAATTCCACCATGTATCATCAAACTTTAAAAAAAAATCAAAAGCTTTGCTTTTTACTCCCACTGTCGCCTCTCAGTGCCAGTACTGAGTAGTCAGTGGTGAGCTCTTCAAAGTTGAAGACCGAGGAAGAAAGAAACAAAGAAAGAAATGTCAGCACTAAAAAAAAAAAAAAGTAACAATTCCACCATGTATCATCAAACTTTAAAAAAAATTCAAAAGCTTTTCTTTTTACTCCCACTGTCGGCTCTCAGTGCCAGTACTGAGTAGTCAGTGGTGAGCTCTTCAAAGTTGAAGACTGAGGAAGAAAGAAACAAAGAAAGAAATGTCAGCACCGACTGTAACAGTGGTTCTCCTCCTACTCACAGCAGCCTGCACCGCCATCTCTCACTTGCCTTCGCCATCCACTTCCACCTCCGTCAACGACTGGCAACCCGCACGCGCCACCTACTACGCCGCCTCCGACCCCCGCGACGCCGTGGGCGGCGCGTGCGGCTACGGCGACCTGGTGAAGGGTGGCTACGGAATGGCGACGGTGGGGCTGAGCGAGACGCTTTTCGAGAGGGGCCAGATCTGCGGCGCGTGCTTCGAGCTCCGCTGCGTGGACGACATGCGGTGGTGCATTCCGGGGACCTCGATTATCGTGACGGCCACCAACTTCTGCGCGCCCAACTACGGCTTCACGGCGGAGGGTGGGGGCCGCTGCAATCCTCCGAATAAACACTTGGTGCTGCCAATCGAGGCTTTCGAGAAGATCGCAATTTGGAAGGCTGGTAATATGCCCGTCCAGTATCGCAGGTTAGCTTGGCTTCATACTTTTGTCTTCTCATTCAAGTTTTGTTGTCAAGTCTTTTTCATAGCTTTGGCTTCTACGTTACTCTTTCATATTTAGTAATTACTTGTTTCTTACTTAATACTCATCACTCACATCAACATCACGTGTGCTTTAATTTAGCTATTTTCATCAAACATGCTCTATTCTGGAAGCACCTTAAATGACACACACAAAATGCTTCTTTAAAGCACGTTCAAGTGTTGATCCTACCAAATTCCAAATTTGTTTCTTTTCTTTTTGTCTAGCTTGCACCTCACATTGCAATACCATTTCTCCCTAGTTCTCAACTTTTATATTACCACCCTGAGGTTGTTTGAGGGCACTACCCAAAAATTATATGTTTGAGTCCGTCATTTATGATCTCCCTCTTACAACATGTATAAGGGACCCACATGCAAAATTTCCTCGAGGGTAGGGTTCTTATGTTACAAATTCTTTTTGCTGGTTTTTTCCCTCTCAAATGTGCCTCTTACAGTGTTGGCATTAGGAAAACCATACCACACAGGTTATCACCATCTTCTAACTGATTATTAATGTATAACTTCAGAGTTCTGAAAGATAATAACATGAAAATAGAGATAATTCAAGAGCATAAAACACTGAATGTTGATCTTGATCACCCTAAAGAGTTGTATGCAATAATAGTGTGGTTAGAATATAAAATTCATCCATATCCTAACATCATAAGTTTCGAGAATAATGGTAAACTGATAAAAGTTATCGTGAATTAGAGCATGAGATTCGAAGTTTGAATCTCTGTAATTGCAACTTCTCAATACAAGTTGGATATCACATGTTGGCCCTCTAGTGGTGGGGAGAGATCCACAAATAGGCGAGTGCTAGAGGAATTCTCTTATAACTTATAAGGATGATAAAGAAAATAAAGGTGAAGTTGCGAAATGTGAGTCCTTAGATTGTCAGATTTTGACAGCTGCCTTGCAATACAATGATGCAGCTTTCTCATGTTTATGTCTGCTCATTTCTCATGCTTAAAAGAGAATTTCTCCCATATCCTAATAGCTTAAGTTTTTCAGAACAATACACCAGCAAAACTAATTAAGGGTTAGAGAAGACTTGTACTCTGTAAAAGCCCAAGACCATGGTGGTTTACTAAGATGTTAGTATCTATTTTACTTTTTATTCCTGTTTCAATGATTCCGTGAAATCTGGACAAGGGAAATAATCCTGGGCATGATTCTTATTTTAGTAAGTTGTTGAGTCTAGTTGGGCTGATGAGCTTTTACTTTGTGCATTTGAGGTTTTTCTTTTCTTCATTTGTGTTTTTGGGTTTTTAGGAGTCCTAGTCCTAATCCTAATCCTATCCCTATCCTATTAGAAGAGGTTTTGGGATCCATGAAGACATGCTACAGTTTATTTATAGATTTTTTGTGATAGTTTATTAGTAAAATTAATGTTTGGTTTCTTGAAGGCAGGTGTACCAGGGCTCTCTTTTTCTTCTTTTATTTCTTACTTTGTAGTCACACACCTTTTTGACTTGCTCTTCTTATCTCTTTGTCTAAATGTCTTTCCAAAACAGTCCCAAAATCCCTAATTCAGATGCTATCTCAGGATTCTAGCCACCAGCTCTTCTTTACCCTTTTTATCTATCTTTTGCACCATTTTATTCCCCAAATCCTTAAATTATGTTTTATAAACCAATGCCTTTAAAATTAAAACCACCAGGTACTTATGTGTGAGTACAAATCTAAATTATTAATAAAGCTTGTAAGCTTTTCTTATTCGGAGAAGTTTTATTGATGATTTGAGGTTGATATTGCTTTTATGTTTCCAACTCTCTCTCCCCCTACTAAAATCCTTTGTTGGTCTTCTTGTCATCCATCTCTTAGGGTCATGGAAGACTCTTGCTCTTCTTTGTGTTGGTTGAAATCTACTGCTTCACTTCAATCTTTCCAACTGTGGTTGAACATAATTTCATCTTTCTCTCTCTCTCTATTGCAAGATAGTATAGCCTTGAGATTTCCGAGGCTATGATGCATCAAGAAAAGATTAAGAGCATGCTTTAGTAAGATTATTTATATTATTGTATTGTTCTTACAATTTTCAGATTTATAACTGAAACTAATAAATTCCAAAAGTACCTTTCATTTTGCCACTGCAACCATCTGATTGAACACCTTTAATGGATGGAGGATATATATTTTGTTAATATCATGATTCTAGACACAGGACAACAATTCCATCTGATTTGTTTATTTAATTTATTCTTTGTCTTGGTTAAAGACATCAAGAGAAAACCACAGTATATAAGTCTTTTCATTATAGAGTAGATTGAAGACCTATGTTCTTAGAGATGCGAAAAAGAGTTAAATGTATGCCAATTGCACACACCTATTCTTGTATTAAATGTCTTTTTTTGGATATAGTGATCACATTTGACATGTACAAAGGTGTCCTGATATTGTCTTAAATGTGAGTTTATCCTTAAAAACAATATAGGATGCATAAAATTGAAAACAGTACCATTAGATCCAACATCACGTTCATAGGATAAGTTTCTCAAACTTTACATAGAGTAGCAAGTTGTCTGTAAAGTTATATCTAAAATATGGTTTGCGCGTCTAAGAATCAAATGAATTAATCTTGATGCTTAACATGACATTATGGTGTTTGCAAATTGGTGCGTGATTCTGATTAGCTGCTGATAACTTGATGTTTGCTCCAGAGAGCTCTAAGAGTGGGGTGTGCATGAAAAATTTTGAGTTTGAATTTAAATCTGTATAGCTGTATGTGATTGCATATGGTGTTCTTATAGGATACCAAGGTGGCCTTGACAAATAAGAGTCTTAACAGATACTATGATGACAAGGTGATTGTAATCAAATTAAGAATCTTTATGGAATACATTAGTACAAAGATGACACAAAAGGTTTCCTGAGACATGTTTGATAGAACAAGATTCACCCATACTGGTCATGACTTGGTGGCATTTTGCCGCATCCATGCATGGCATCTCACCACACAAATGAGGCATCTGACCTCGCGTGACTCAAATAGGCAGCTAGTTACAGGACACAATCAGCAAATATTGTCAAGAATTGCATTCATTTGTCAACAATGCAAATACTAGACTTGAATGGAAAGGCTCATTTCTAGGAATTTTTTTAAACATAAGAAAAGGGGCAATCCTGACAAATAAGATTTGTGAGTCTTAAGTAGGCTTTGTCGAGTTGTAAATCTAGATTAACTTTTGTTTTCAAGGTCTGGAACAACATGTAGCTCTTGAGGTCAGTTGTAATATTGCTCTAAAAATGTATACAGAAAGTTATATGGTATAACTTATGGAAATTACACTAAATGACCTCTTTTGATGCTCCTTTTACTTGTTTAGCCTAGGTGGAAGAATTCTTACTTTTCTAACCCTTTTCCCACTTGAAAAGACTAAAACAACATTTATATAAATGCTCATGTGAAAGCCCAAACTTTGTAATTCTGTTTTCTACAAGCCTGGCCCTCTCTCTCTCTCTCTCTCTCTATCTCCCCCCCTCTCAGTCCCATGACTAGATCTGGAAACACCATCCCACCTCCAGCCACCTCCCTTCCCCGCCCTCCTCTCTCTCCTTCTCTCTCCACCGCCAGAGGCCCTGTCGACACTAGATCGACGTCGTGGATCCGAGAGCCATGCTTGGTCTTTTGCTGTGTTTGATGAGCTCTCTTTGATGAGCTATTTGATGAGCTCTCTTTGACGGTGTCGATCTTGAAGTGAAGATGGTGGGTCTTTTGCTGTGTTCATAGATCAGTGGTGGTGGGTCTATTGTTGCTGCATCCATGTTCTTGTAGATCTGCCACGTTTTTCTTTCTTTTATTTTTAAGTTTTGCTTGTATTCAATTGATTTAGATTTGAATTTATACAATTTACACTAATTGAAGTAATAAAAATTAAATTTGTTAGTGAAACTTGATTATTAGCATTAATTTTATCGACTTTCACTAAGTTCAATAAAAATGATGGGTTGCAGATCTGGGTTTTTCGTTTTTTTGTTGTTAGAGCAGATCTGAGTTGTTCATCTTTTGATGAACATAATGAACTGGCTGCAGTCAGTTTAGATGGTGCTGTAGCCATTTTTTATCGACCACTTTGTTGACCTTGAGAGGTATTTTTGTCTGAAAATGCCCAAAGAGGTATGAAATATAAGAGCTTTCCCGCTAAGGATATTGAAGTAAGTCCCTCATTAAAAAAGGTTGTTTTATAAAATTGCCCTATAACTTATACCTAGCTTACATTTGTTTTCCTAAAATAGTTAGTTTCTTAGGAACACAGATAAACTTTAGGGCTTTATTTGGTACATAGGATAGTATTGAATAGGATAAATAGTTAAATTTATGTGTATTCATAGAAGAACATGAATGATATGTTCTAATTTAAAGTAAGAAGATAGAAAGAAGATGGGAAGACGATGAATTATTTAATCCTTCCATTTTGGAGGGATTGCAAGGAATAAGTTTTTCTTATGATTAGTCCATCTCAATACATATTATAACTCTAAGTTAGAAACTTTTTTTTTGAATATACATGAATTTAGTCATTTATCCTATCCAGTACTATTCTATCCACCAAACAAGGCCTAAGAGGCTAAGAATGGGTTATTCATTCTTTATGACAAAATCAGTGTCTGTGTTTGTGCATGCATGCATGCTTGTTTGCATGTGCATGGATGCGTGTAAGAGAGTTCAAGGTTGGGTCAGCACTTTCAGCTGTCATATTTTGCATATATTCTTGAATCTCTGACCTGTCATCCCCCATTTATTGCATATCAGCCTATAGCATGCTTGTGTCATCCTGAAATTTGTTTTTTTTTCTTACTCTTTATTTTTTTATTTTTTTTCAAACAGGATTAAGTGTAGAAAGGAAGGAGGAATTCGCTTTACAATAGATGGTTCTAGTATCTTTATTTCAGTGCTGATCACCAATGTTGCTGGTGCTGGAGACATAGTTGCAGTGAAGATCAAGGGTTCAAGAACTGGCTGGCTTCCAATGGGACGGAATTGGGGCCAAAATTGGCATATAAATGCTGATTTGAAGAACCAACCACTTTCGTTTGAGATCACTAGCAGTGACGGGCTCACAGTTACATCTTACAATGTCGCTCCCAAGGCTTGGAACTTTGGGCAGACCTTTGAAGGGAAGCAGTTTGAGACTTAAAAGCAACATTTAGAAGAAATAGTTTAACGTTTTCTTTCCAAATTGGGGTGGAAGAGGGTGTAAAGAATGCTGGTTATGTTTATTTTAAATTTTCTTTTCTTTTCAAGGGAATATAGTTGTTAGATTGTGGTTGATGTTATTGTAGAAAGATGTTATGTCAAAGCTTAATGAGGACCAAGGTTCGGGAGTTGTCAGGTGAGACGAGCAACGGGGAGTGGGGAAGATGAACTGAGATAGGGCTTCGGACAGAACTACTGGGGTTGCTGCAGAGATGAAAATGGTGATTCCAATATGGCAGGGTGAATGTCTGTTGGCAGGCTTAGGTATGCTGATAGCTTGGTTGCTGAGAACTGAGAAGAGGGTTGGGGATCCTTTTGTATGTTAGAGATTGCCTTAATATGGAGTCTGAGTCGATAGTGCAGATCAATTGCTTGGTTTCTCTTTTTGGGGTGGTGGCTGTCTCGATTGAATACCTTTTTTTGTTAGAATATCAAGCTTCTTTAATACATACTACCCTTACTTATCTAATCTTTTTCAGAAAGGTAAAAGGAAATTGCTTTTTTTCTTTTTTTTTTCTTTCTTATTCTCCCTGCCTGAGTATTTGAAATAAAACTTTTTTCTTCAATGTCAAATTTCTTATTATAAACCTTTGCATACAAATAGACTTTTAATACATATTTTAGTCAATTCTTTGAAGAAATAGAAATTTGCCAATTGACCTGTCAAGATGTCAGTACCATGACTGTGCCAACCATTTGGTGGTTTTTTATTTTTTTCTTTTTCTGGGAATATGCAAAATTCATGAAGAGGATATAGTGATATACTGATTACTGAGTACAAGAGCTGATCCATCCACACCCTAAACTCTGATCCATATATATAGAGGAAGTCTACATGATATGATCCTATAAATAAAATTGTGTAAAATATCTCATGGGAATCTGGGATCCACTTTTATAGTTTTTCAATAATTCAAACCGTTTATTTTTAAGATTTTTATTTATAGATAATCTTTGCAAAAGATTAATCAAATAAAAAATTTATCTATCTAACTTTGATAAAACAAATAAACAAACTAAAATTTTTGATAAAATCGTTTATTTATTTGATTAAAATTAGTTAGACAAATGATTTCTAATTTAACTAATTTTTTGCAAAATTAATTTTATTAATAGAGATTTTAAAAATAAACTATTTGAATTGTTACAAAACTATATAAATATGATAATGCATACCTCGAAGTATCTTACCTTTAGTGATAAATGTATGATTCTATAATAAAACATTTTTCTATATATGTATAGGTCCTTTCCAATGTAGGATTCTATAAATGATTTTATTTCTGAGATCCCTCATAAAACCCACTTCATATAGTATTTCAAAAGATTCGAAGCATCTATTCTTTATACATAAATATTTTTTATTTTTATATGTATGTTTATTCTTTCTTTTGGTAAAGTAGGAGTGAATTTAGAAATAATCACCTGAAACGCCTGAACCCAATGTCAATTATAAATTGCTTGTCATCCATATGGAATGAATTTTAACTTTCACAAACTAATATTGTGCAAGAGAAAAACTTTTTGTCACTAGGATGTAGGTCAGATTGCTAATCTAGTGTCACAAACCAATGAAAATGAGACACCTATCTCATTTCTCTTTTGCTCCTTGTGCCTTACTCCTTTATTTTCTCTCTCTCTCTCTCTCTCTCCCTAATCACTCTCCCTCTCTCTTCGATTTCTTGCCGTCCAGCCATGGACAGTGACGAGACCAACGGCAAATGATCGCCTCCCTCTTCTCTCTCACCCCATGCCTTTTAGTTCCCTAGAAATCTAGTCCAACAAAGAACCCGGGCCCAAACCTAATAGGTGCCCTTGGTGGCGATTCACCGTCTCCAGCCAAATCGCAGCACCAGACCTACTAAGTCTTTTCCCTCTCGTCATGGCAAGCCTCCCTCTGTCTTCTCCTTGATCCAATGACCACCCACGATGAAGAATCGATGAAAAGCCGATCGAACACCCACACTAGCAACGACATTTTCCGGTGGCGTCGTTAGTCCCCATTGGCATCAGCTTCTTCCTCTCATCGAGTTGGACTCAATAGTGACTTTAGACCATTCTTCAGACCACCACAATTGCCGAATTGAAGCTCCAAAGCCGACAGGAAGAGAAAAAAGAGAAAAGAGAGGAGTGAGAAGCGGGGAGCAAAAGAGAAAAGAGAAGAGAGAGAAATGAGACAAAGTGCCCCATTTTCATTAGTTAGTGACACACCAGGTCATCAATCTGACCTGGAATCCCAGTGATAGGGAAGTTCTTCTCCTTAATCCAAAAGCTGTCTAGATTGCAAAGAAGACTGCACCAATGAAATGAACTCCAAAAAAATGCAAGGTGTTAACCACTTAGACTTGGTGCTTTAGCCATCTTTTGGGAAACAAAAATTACTTATAACTGTCGACTCTATTTAAAAAAATTCAAGGCTTCCGCATGCGATTATGCAACATATTTCTCACTGTACATTGACTGGCAAGTTCAGAATCAAAATCAAAACCTTAGAGCTCTTAAGTATGCAAGGATTCTAACTTTAAATCATTCTTAACAGCGATTCAACAGTCACAGGGCCCAAAAAAAAAAAAAAAANAAAAAAAAAAAAAAAAAAAACAGTGATTTAACAGTTACCGATGCTATTCTTGTCTCTGTCATTGCATACAAGGTACGCAGAATTTCCTCCTACCCAACCTCCAACTATAACCACTAGATTTTTCATTTAGAAATTCATTCCACTCAAATGAGAAAACCTATGTCTCTAAAGAATTCTTCTCATTCCAAACATACATTGCAATCCTAAAAGCCAAAAAGTAAAAAGACATGGATTTGAATTCAATCCCAAGTATCAGTATCAGAAAAATCATTGAATCACTATGTATTAACGAGAAAACTTAAACAAGAGATATAACCAAACAAGTGTAATTTATCAAGGAACCTGCTTAGTTTCCCACCAAGAATTGTTCCTGTATATATTGTGTTACTCCTGGAAAACAATTACCCAATATAACAAGTGATGAGCAAAACAACATCACATAAACAAGGACGAGAACCTGTCAGACAATCACAAAGACCCTTGTTTCCATATCTCTCAGAAGCATGTCTTGTAGCATAGAAATCACTGATCAGAACCCAAGCTGTAAAAATAATTTGTACACCCAAGATTTCTCTCCCCACCACTAAGAGAACCAGAGATGAAGAACAGAGGATGCACCTAAAGGCTACACTCCGTAAAATACTTATAATACTTATTGTGCTTCTATTATTGAGAGTTGAATATTACTTCATAGATCATGACTCAATTTAAAAGAATGGAAAAGAAAAACAAGATATCCTTTTAGAACAATCTAATCTAGCAAACAGTGAGTCCAATGAGCCATGCATGGTGTATCTGAACCTCAGAGACAGATGAAAAGTCTGTCATTCATGATGCACAAATAGCCAGGGACAGGGCACAGCCCTGCCCTATGCACATTGTGTTGCTTATATTGTGAAAAGTAAATAATTAAAAAGTTGAAGTAAACTTCAGCTACATTATATAAGACCTATGAATTACCAATGGACATTTCATAATAACTAAAAATCCTCGGGAGCATTTTGATTGACCACAGAAATAGGGGCAGGGTCCATGTTACAAAAAGCAATTAATGTAAACAAGGGTTTATGTGCTTTCTTCTTGGTAATTTCCATATATCACAATTTAGGAATTTCTATAGGTAGGGGCAGCACATGGCACCAGATTAGATGATTCGATGTGATATTAAAGATAGTGTACTAAATAGCCTATAGTTAAGGTAATTTCAATAATCATTTTAACATTTCGTTGTGTTTAAATGTTCACGGACATATCTGGAATTTACAAAAACCTGGCACAATTTTATAATTGTATTGTCTTAAAAACAGAATTTAAGGAGTCTTCCTTTCGGTTAAACTAAGTCATCATTGTGTTGTTAGATGCTGCATGTAATTGAGAGTGAAATCCTGTGTATTGAAAAGGGTCAAAGCGGCACAACCTAAGTCCACAAGTAAAAGGGAAAACGAAATACGTGAATAAAATATAATCTTTATGATAATAAAAAAGGAAGTGAAGCAAAACATGATTAGCATCCTTTACTTACTTGCACATACAAAATATCTACTACTACTAGCTCCCTTTATCAAATTATTGAGAGTCAAAATCCTCTTTAAATATGCTGTCTAAGGAAGAAGGAGAAGGAAAAAAAAAAAAAGAGGAAAAAACCTACCCAAATTCTAATGCAGGTCGGCAGAATATTAAAGATTTACTATACATATAGTATATATAGGGAGTAAAAGTGTGGACTTCTGCATTGGGACCACCCCACAATGCAGTTTAGTAATTGAAACTGTCCATTTTAGTTCACTCTTCAAGGATCATCCGTATAGAAAATCATTTGAATCAGAAAAAACTATTTGGTGAGTGATCAAATATATAAACAAACACAATCTTTTTTCAATAAAACCGAAATGATAATGACGGTAGTCAAATAGCTAAATGATTTCTGATTTAGCCAGTTCCCACAAGGATGATCCTTCAAAAAGAACCTAAAAAATGGACAGTTCCAATTATTGGACCGCAAACCGGGGGTGGACACCCATATTTTGAAGAAAAATAGGGGCATCCACACCGAGAAGCACAAGAAATTTACTCAACAGAAGTCATGAAGATTTTTATGATTACATAAACATCTTCCATCATAAGTCCACAAAGACAAAATGCACAACACAAACTAGGAAAATTTGGAATTATGTTTTCTGCAAATTCTTGAGAAGAAAAAAGCGCGAAATTTTAAGGAAAAATAGGAGAAAAGCACAAGGGGGTTGAAAGTAATAGCATCACACCAATAAGAGATTCTAGGAATCACTACTAGAGACCTTGGCATCACACCTAGGGTTAGATTGCACCATATAATCCTATAGAGAAGCATATACTTGCTGGACATTTCTATAAATTCATCCATAGCTCAAAAAAAAAAAGAACAATTTATAGAGTTCTGTAATGACCTTAGGCTTCTATGACTTTTGGACTTCTCAATAATAATAAAAGACTGATGACTTCTACATTTCCCCATTACAATAAAAGCTTAAAAGAATAGTAACAAGATATTAACAACTATAATTTCTGGATTTCCCATTACAATAAAAGCATAGAAGACTCAATAAAAGATATTAAAGACTGACTAGATGCATCACAATAAAAGCCATAAAAAACTCTTGGGTTGTTGTACAGCTGCAGTACAGCCCACAATGGATCCATTGTATATTTGGAAGGTGCAGCTAGTGACCCTTACAAAGCAACATTATCCTATAAAAGTTCCTTATGCCAATACAATTTAGGTACCACTTAAGGATGCAGCTATTTTGATGAACTCCAAGTCCATAAACCTTGCAAACAAGCCTCATGGGCATTAAGTGTCTTAAGAATAAACATAGAACACAAGTAACAAACAATAGCAGAAAGGTGAAGGGCCCAATGTTAATTAGGATCACCTAGAAATGCCGCAAAACCACAGAATTCACTCCAGAGTTAAAGGCAACACTGATTACACACCACAAGGCATAATTGAATCAGAAAAAAATTTCATGTCTGCTGTCATATACAAAAAGGGAAAAGAGAAAGGACAAGTATTTTCTATCCAGATACATTTTAAACTGTTTCACATCAACAATGGATGTGAATTGTCTGCGCATGAAATACAGAATACAAGTGGATGTAAGTATATTCAATCTTCATATAGATGTAAAGGAGATACAAATGAATTTCAATATCAATTACTATATCACAGAAATCTACTCTGATTTAATCCGAGGCCAAGAGAGAAAACCGGGCAGAAACCAAAGATACAAGGTAAGGGAAGAAAGAAGCAAACGAACCTCTCACAAGAATCAAAAGCTCTGTACGAAATTGAACCTCCAAGCCGGAACAGAAAATAAAAATTCAAATCAAATCTTCTGATGAGATTCGATAAGCAATGCATTTAGCATGATATGAACCGCAGCTTCGTAAACAGGCAAATCATAATGCATTCCATCCACCGTACAACGAACCCCACAATTCCAACTCAAGGACTCAATATCCAGCAACAAAAGGGGTCCTCTGGATTGGCGCAAAAGCTTACTTTTGTGAAGCTGTTTATCATATTCACCACGCAATGCGTCAGTCATCTTCTCCCTCTTCTCCTCCGTATTCAGCATCGAGTTTATCAACGTGGGCATGCCAATCCAGAACAAGTGCGGTGATCTGGCCGGCAATGATCCCGCCGGCAATGATCCCGCTGCAGGCTCGGGCGAAAATGGCAGCAAAGAAACCGCACGACTCCGTAGTGATTTCAATGAAACACCAAAATCTGATGCGTTGGTGAAGTGAAGCATATGCCATAGCCCAGAACCCATGACCAACACATCTGGGTAATTTCGATTTCGCTTGAAACCCATCACCAAATTAGTCAAATTAACAGCATATGGAGCCCAAATGAAATCCAATCTCATCCCAAACTCACCCACCACAATCTGATAATCACTATGCCTTTTAAACATATCATTCCTAACCTTCTCCACACGCTCTGAATCCAAAACAAGACTCAACAAAGAAAGCGCAACATACCTTGCTTGAGAGTCCCCTGCCACCACAACCCAAGATCCGTTAAGCAAATCGGAGGCGTCGGAACGACCCAGTTTCTGAAACCCACAAGCAAAAACAGAGGCGGAGGCGGCCCAGCTCCACGACTTGTCGTAATTGACCGAGTTGTTGTCGAGGGGGTTGAAATTGGGGGACTGGGTGACATCCCAAACGACGTCGTGGAGGTGGGAAATGCAATCCCGGCGGTTTTCGAAGACGACAACAGAGGACACGGATGTGACTAAGTCGTTGACAGAAGGAAAGTAAGGGGTGAGGTGAACGCCGATGGCGAGAGTGATGAAGAGGGCGCCGCTGAAGAAGAGCATTTTGTTGCGGCTGAGATGCCAACCCGCCATGCCCATAGGGACCAACACCACCACGCACGCCGCCAACAGTCCCAATTGCACTGCTCCCAACATAATATTCTACTCATCAATCTATAGATTTCTCTCTCTTCTCGAACATCTGATCGACGTCCAATCCGTGAATTTCAACTCAAGGCCTTGTGAATTGAGCTCTAAGTCATTGCTACAACAAATTGACTTTTACTTTTTCTTCGAGTCTGAAAGGAACGTAACGCCAACGACGACTACGACAACAACACGAACAGCGCGTCTGGTAAGAGTTATGTGAAATGATATTTCGGGGTTGAATTGCAGACAATAGGAATAATCACTGCGTCACCTTGATGGGGTAGAAAAGGAAATTAAGAAAGACTTGTGCCTATTTCATATTTGTGGGTTTCTTTGGAGAAAAATATATCTATCTTTACTGTTATAAAATTAGAACAAAAATTAGGTGTTTCAGGCTTAAAAAAAAGGGATTGTTTAAAATAGTGATTTACGGCAATTCAATTCTCTTTTTTTAGATTAATATCTTAATATTTTTTAATTTTAACTAAAATCTAAAAATATTGTCTAAATATTTTTAGTTTGAAAAATATGCAATATTATTCTAAAATTAATAATATTTAAATTTTAATATTATTATAATTTTATCTTAATCGTATATTACTTTAATATTATAATATTATATATATTCTAATATTATCATATTATTCTATAATTAATTGTGAGATTTAACTGTATTAAACGAATAATTGACTCTGGTTTGTAAATACATTTCAATTGTACAAACCAATAGATCAGCTCTAATTTGTCGGCTTTTATGTTATGGTTTCCAAAGCTAAATCCTAACATAACGGCTCTACCGAACCCATTGCATACCCTAAAAGGAGATGAGAAAATAATGGGGATCTATCCTTAAAACTCAAAAAATGAAGTCAGCTCGAATATATATATACATACCAACCCAACCCAGATATTAGCACAATATACCTATATATATATATATATTTTTTTTTTCTTATTGTTTGATTTTTTTATTTATGAATGAATGCATTTTTTATTGTATAATATAAATGATATAATCATTTATTATTTCAAATTAAAAAAATAAAAACTAGATAATCTTTTAATTAAAAATATCTGAACATATATTATCTTTCATAATTTTTAAAATTAATTCATATTAATATTTTAAGAGATAATATGAGTTAAAATTTTAAAAGGTCTATATTTTGGATTTCATCCTAAAAAATTAGATTTAAGTAATAATCTAAAATTCTATATGAGTTTAGTCCGAATAACCTTTCAATACTGAACCTATTTCTAATTATCAAATACTTTCATTCAACAAAATAGTCACACTAAAATAACCTGTTAGATTATAATATAATTATAAAATACAACCATTAAAATAAAATTTAAAAAATAATAAAAGACACCCCTTTACTTTAAAATATGAAGAAAGGAGAGTTACAAGTTAATGAGAATAACAAAAAAAGATTCACAAAGACTTGTGCCTATTTCCTATTCAGGGTTGCTATTTGCGCACTTCTTTTCTCTCATTACACATCCTATTTACTCATTTTTCAAAATAATAAAAATCACCCATAATAAAATTAACATAAAGGACATTAAAAAAAAAGGTTAAATACCTTTTATAGTCCCTATGTTTTACTCCAAAAACAAATTTGGTACTCGTGGTTTTAAAATTCTAATTTTGGTCCTTAGTTTTTACTCTAAAAATAAATTTTGTCCTCATGGTTTTAAAATTTCAATTTTAATTGTTGGGTTTTTGTCCATTAGAAATTTTGGTTCTTAAACATTTATACATGTCATTATAAAATTAACACATCTATATGTAACTTTACAAATGACAACTAAAGGACCAAAATTGCTAACGGTAAGGATCAAAATTAGAATTTTAAAACCACGAGGACCAAATTTGTTTTGAAATAAAACACAAGAACCAAAAACGTATTTAACCCAAAAAAAAAAAAAAACTGAAAGTCACCCAACTCCATTGCTAGCAATTATTTTGTGAAACGACAAGAATCACCCAAAATAAATTACCATGAATGACATAATAAAAAAATGGGAAAAGTATATGAAAAGGACTTTAACTTTGGTGGTAGAGCCAGTCTAGGATATCAACTTAAAAAGTGTATTGTTAGTACATATACTTGACTTTTGTAGCAATTCAGAATTTTTCATCACATTCACGGTTAAAAATTGACCACATATTAAGCATGTCACTTTTAAAAGGGGTAAATCTGACTTTTTAAACTGTAAAGAAAAAAATAAAAAATAAAATAAATATTAAAAGAAAATAAATAAAAAAGAAAAAAAAGCCAAACAATACCTTCTCCCCCAATAAACCTCATATGTTATCTTTTCTTCATTTCTTCTTCGTCTTCTTCTTCTGCAACACCTAACAACTAGCACTCCATCTTTCTCTTTCTTCCTCTTCTTCTATAAGACCAGCAACACCCCACCTTTTTCTACAATGCCCAACATCACCCACCTTCTTCTTCTGGCAATTGGAGGTCCAAGAGCTGATGCGAGTAGCTACTGGCCCAGCCCAAAAACTTAGGAATGTCTTCCATCTTCACATTCACCAGCTGCCAGAGCTTGACCATTTCGCCCTTAGCTTCTCTTCCTTTCGCCTCAACGTCTCAAAGCTCACGTTGGTCCGCACCTTCCTCTAATCCAATGCCACCATCTTTCTGACCAAATCAAACCTGATGGTCCATCCCTCGCCGCCAAGTTCACCACCTTCGTCATCCCCTTCATCTGAAACCTCCACCTTGCCCTCGTGGCCTCGTAGACCTTAGCTCCTACAATCCAAATCCATCTCCAAGATCCAATATATGGAATCCATGACCCAAACCCAGATCCAAGTGAAGAAGGAGGAGCTCCCGCATCTGATGGGCACTTGAGACAGTTGTCAGATTGAAACACATGCCTCTGCATTTTTCGTTTTTCTATTTGAATTGGTACAACAAAAGAAAATCAACTAATAAATCTTGGATTTTTGAATTTGGTATTGTATATTTTTTCTTAAATTTTTTTGGATTTTGTTTAATTAATGTATTTAAGGTAAGAAAGAAAGAGAAAGATAGATACTGGGGAGGAGAGTGTGGTAGTGGCAGGGTTTGTTGTTGCCAAAGAGAGAGATAAAAATATTTAATTTTGTATAATTATTATTTGTTTGTGAGTGAATTGACAAGTTTACCTTTACACATAATAGACATTTGCATTAAATTGATGAAAATCATGAATTGACAAGTTTACCCTTACACTTTTTAAGTTGCTATCCTGAATCTGCTCCGCCACCAAAGTTGGAGTCATTCTCATATACTTTTGAAAAAATAACAAAACAAACCAAAACTCACCTAACTCCATTACCGCTTCCTCCACCCACCACCGTTCTGTAGCCAACAGTTAGAATCTTCACAGCGGTACATCTTCTCCTTCTCCCTCTCTCTCTCTCTATATGTCTCTTTCTCTTTATCTTTTTCTCTCTATCTTCTCCCTCTCTCTCATTTTAATTTTTTTTATAGACATTTATTTATACTTATACTTAATTATGTTATTATATTTATTTTGATTTTGATTTGCAGTTTTATATTTATATTTTAAAAATATATATGTTTTGGGTGGATGTGTAGCCTAGTAGTTTCTGCACTTCATTGTACTAGTTTTGATATCTTTCCTCCACTTGTAGGAAAGCTTTTAATTAATGGGTTAGTAGTGTGGTGACTGACTGGGTGGTGTGTACGTATTGTGTGTCGGTGTATGTGTTCTAGTGGCAGTGGTGCATGTGTATTTGGTGTTATTATGGTTGAGCCAAACAAAAGAAGGCAGCTGCTGGTTAGGTTAAACCGAAAATAGACACACAGAGAGAGAGAGAGAGAGAAAAGGTAAATTCCATCTTCCATGAATTCTTTGGTTTTTATGTGGAAATACACTTAGTTATGATTTCTGTTATTTGTCGAGTTTAATTTGAGGTTAGAGAAGTTTATATAGGATCAAACTAACATAGGAAAAGAATGGGAAAAAAAGAAGAGAAATTCATATAGGTGGTCTTAGCCATTTTTGGGGTTTATGTTTAAAATCAAGTTTTGAGTTTTAGGTTGTTTTGAGCATGGGAAATTGATTTAGGACACTTTAAACTTGTTCTAGAGTCCTAAGAAATTGGAACTGGGGTGTTATGATAGAAGGGGATTGAAGTTGATGGAAGATCAAAAAATCTAGATATTTTTCTAGAAAATTCTCAATTTCGGTATCCTACTTTGGGCTCGATTATCTAGCTTTTTAACCCTTCCAATTTGCATGATCTTTGTATGATTATAAAGAGAAGATGCATAACTTTAATTGGGTTATAAGATTGTAGATTTAAGAGCTGATTTGATAGGTTAAAAGATGAGCAAACATTGAGAAAAAAACTAGAAAAGTTGCACAAAGATAGGGAAAATTTGGAGAAAATGATGAATAGTGCTGGCTGACCACCATCATTCGCACCGCTAGCCCATGGGGGCGTACGGCAGCTTCGATTGTAGGAGAAAGACCTTCGCTACTGTATTTTCAATTTCAAGTCTGACGGTTGCTTCTGTTTGCAATCTGAGACCCCTGATATAGCGTTTGCACTAAACATACTAGGATTAGAGAGTGAGCGATTTTTGTTCTTTATTTAATTGTGGTTTTATTGTATGGGATTAGGCTTGGACGACGACCGGAAAGCCCAAGATAATTTCTAAAGGAGGCTTAAGCACAAGTTCAAGGTAGAGGGATCAGGGAACCTTTGAGTGCAAACTTAATTGTATTCTATTAAGAAATATTATGTGTGCTAAAACGTGAATTATATGAATTATCTGAATGAATTGTGCATAATATGAATTAGTTAATTATATATATATATATTAATTAGTAATGCAATACTTGAATGTGCATTTATTTGAAGCATGATTCATTGAGAAAGATTACAGTGGTGAGAATGAAGGATTTAAATTCTATTATTTAAATTCATAGTGTGCTTGGGGGGGGAGGGGGTGGGGTTAAGCTCATTCTGCTGTGGTTGATAAAATGATCTAAACCTCAGGGCGCATTGGGACCTTCTGTTGCAATAGATGTTAAATGTGCATTGAGATCTTTGGTTGCAATTGAAGATGAGATGTATTACAATTTATATTTCAATATGCATTGAGTGTTAAATCGAACGATAGGGCACTCGGGGCCACAATGATAAATGCACGGTATGAGATGTGAGGGCTTGTTTGTTCTGTTATATAGGTTAACCTTTATCCATATTATGAGATTCAATTTTCAAAGGATTAATAAGGAAGTGCAGCATAACATTCATGTATCAGCAGTATTACTATATAGTATATATTAAATGTTCCATTATTGTGTGTTTTCACTAAATTTTAGTTTAATCAATTTGGATGTCCCTATTGAGCTATTGGTTAGAGCTCACCCCCTTTATAGACTTTGCAGATATTGTAGCGAGATAGTGCAAAGGAGTAGGTTTTTTATGAGTAGACATAAACCGAGTTCGAGTTGGTTTTGATTTTGGGACCATAAGTGTTGTAATGTATAGGAAGTACAACTTAATTTGTATATTAAGCTTGAATCCATTTGTGTCACAAGAATAGTACAAATTTTTTTTATTTTTTATTTCCATCATATTCTAATTATAGCAGTTAATTATATTATTAGAGCATGTGTGATTCACACTTTAATCCAAGATTTACTCTTAATCTCGGATTGGGGCATGACACAGATAGTCATGTCAATTACACTTGTTTAGAATTGAGTAACAGCTTAATCCCTTAACCCTATTTTATTTCTATTTAAGTTCATTTTAAATGTCTAGAAGTTGATAAGTTAATACCTTACGATATGTACAGATAAGTGCATGGGAGACTGGGGGATATCATGCCTAGTGTCCAACATTTGTTTGCTCATGGACTTGCTGCAATACATCATTTGATATTAATATATCTTCTCAATCTATTATCATATTAATTGATTTACAAAAGTTGAGTAGCTTTTTGACTATAACTAAAACCTAAATAAATACTAATTTAAATAAGCTAAGTTATTGGGTTACCTGGTTGAAGACTTCATATGGGTAGAGTCTCGTTACTACTAGACTTGCTCAATAACAAAATTAACATAAAATAAAAGAGTCTATTTAATAAGAGAAAAAACTAACAAAATTTCAGCAGAATTTCGACAGAGATCAAGTAATTACCTATGTACCTTGAAAATGACTTTCTTAAAACTTCTTTCAAACCTAGCCTTCACACTACTAGAATCGAAGAGCTCGTGACCATGATGATGTAAGCAAAAAAAGTGAATCGTTGATCAGAGTTCTAAAACTCAAGATATTTCAAAAACAATATTTGAAGAGAAAGAGGAGAGAGAAACGAAGAGAGAGGAGAGAGACAAAGTGTCTCGATTTTCATGGAAACTAAATAAGTGAAGAACAAGGGAAGGTTTTATTTGTTTATACCCATATTATAATTTCTCTATTTTATTACGCAAAAATAATAAACACAACAGAATTTATTTTATTTTATGATAGGATTCACACAAAAAACTCATTAAAAAAAACACACTAGGCGAACAACTAAAGTTTACAAAGCAAACACAATAAACGATCTAAACAATGCATGGAACTAACAGATGATGATTCCCAACTCAACCATGTGGTGCATGTCCTTCTTGGATCCAGATGTGCTCAATTATGTTGGCTTTCAAGAATGCATTTGCATTTCTTAACCTAATCAACTACCTTCAAACATACACTGAGGCCACGTGCTTGTGTGAATTTGGTGTCAAAGCTTGATTTTTGTGAGGAAAACCTATGAATGGTGTGTGATATATATATATATATATATATAGAATTTTGTGGAATTTTTAGAATTTTTTATGGATATTTTACATTTTGCACATTTTTTCGTACTTTAATATGTTAGTTTTTGTTTTAAAAAAAAAGGAAAGGGGCGATATCCAGGTTGCTTATTTTAATTTTTTTTTCTTCTAAATGTGCCATTTCAAGTCCAATCCAAGCCATCTAACAAGTGATGGCTACTTCATCTAGGCCACTAGTTGCGATGGGCCGACATGAAATAAATGTGCAGGTCCTGCAAAAGAGCTGTTGTAAGCATCTTTTGTGTGCCTTTTTCTCTTTTGCGTTGGTTCTTATGTGTGAGCCTAATCAATTATGGGTTGGCGGTGGCTATTCTAACTGTTAAAGGGTTAGTTTGTAATTAAGTATTTGGGTTTTGTTATTAGTTGTAATACAAAAAGGTTTTGTATTATGTTTCCTAGCCTAGGAGGGCTTTGTAATGTTCACTTATATATACCTCTCTAAGAAAGAAGAATATAATTCATAAAATATTATCCCAAAACTCATGTTTTATTTTGGCATGGTATCAAAGCCAAACCTTTTTTCCTCTCATTTATAAAAATTAGGGGTTGGTCCTGGCATGTGTTTTGGTTTGCTTTCGCATATTTGGGTGTTCGTTGTTTTCCCAACTAGAACGTCATCCACTTCTACATACCTACATACCTATCTACCTACATCCCTACAATATATCTTTCATCATGGGTGATTCTGATTTCTCCAAGATGAAAGAGGCTAAGTCTGACGGTATTGAGTCCTTCCTTCCTATGACCATTCATGAGAGTATGCTCACCAAAGATTTGCTTGATGGTTCTAATTTTAGTCATTGGAAAAGTACGATTTATCACAAGATTCATGGTCACAAGCGGTGGGGGCTTGTCTCGGGTTCTCTCCCTCCACTTTTCACTGTTGGTTTTTCTGAGTATGAAGCTTGGGAGGATGAGAATTCTCTTGTGATTTCCTGACTTCTGGAGTCCATGGTTCCTGGGATTCGATCTCAATTTTCTAAGTTACGCACTGCTAAGCAAATTTGGAACACGGTGGACCAAACTTTCTTTGTTAGTCACAATGACTTCAAGTTGTATCAGAAAGAGTGTGAGGTACTTTCTCTTCATCAGAATACCGATTTCATGACTGTTTTCTTTGGTAAGTTGCAAAAGCTGTGGCAGGAAATCGATGTGATTGAGCCGTGTGGGATTGAGACTCCCTAAGATCTTTTGTGGTATAATACTCGGCTTAATAAGCACCAGGTTTATGTGTTCTTGGCTGGGCTTAATTCCTCCTTAGATCATGTTCATGGTCGCATCCTTAGCATCAAACCGTTATCGGAGCAACGGGCTACTTATGCAATTATGTGTTTTGAAACCAATCGACAAGATGCGATGATGGGCGCATCCTCGACTAGTGAGGGTGTGGCTATGGTTGCTAAACCTTCTTTCACTCCTGCAGGTTTAATCAAGCTCAATCCTAATCGAGGTGATAGAAAGTGTACATACTGCAATGGCACTACCCACACTCGTAAAACTTGTTTTAAGCTACATGGGTTTCCTAAATCGCATCCTAAAAGTGTAAAGGGTGTGGTTCAACGGGTTTTCTGCCCCGTCGTAGGGCAATTTTGCTACTGCGTCTATTTCGTGTGTCCAGTCAGGCAACCCTGGTAATGTTTTTCGTAATTCTGCCTTTATTTATAATGACATTTGGATAATAGATTTTGAAGCTACTGATCACATGACTAGTACCCAGTCCTTGTTTTCTGTTTTTTCATCCTCTAGCTCCAAACCTTTTATCACTAATGCTAATGGTGTCTCCTCCCCTGTTTTGGATATTGGGACTATTATCCTTACTTCTATCATTTCTCTTGACAACGTGTTGTTTGTCCCTAGTCTAAGTGGCAATCTTTTGTCTGTTCATACATTGGTTCCCCTTGTGTGGTTTTGTTTTTTTCTACTTACTGTTTATTTCAGGATGTACAAACAAAGGAGACGATTGGTAGTGGTAAGGAGTGTGAGACATTGTACTTATTGGAGCATTGTTTGAAGCGTCCGACACTTGGAAGCCATGCTACTTTGGCTCAAGACCAATCTCGGCATGTGGACGACATTTGGTTGTGGCATCGTAGATTAGGACATCCATCTTTTGCGTATTTGAAACAGTTGTTTCCTTCCTTATTTACTAGTCTTTCCCCTGTAGACTTGCATTTTGGTAAAGAGTCATTGTACTGTGTTTTCCCTAAGTTTTAATAAAAGTGCACAAACTTTTATGTTAGTACATTCGGATGTTTGGGGACCTTATTCTATGACTACTTTGCATGGTAACAGATGGTTTGTGACTTTTATTGATGATTGTTCCCGCATGACATGGGTCTATCTTTTGAAATCTAAAAGTGAGGTTCTAGATGTTTTTCGACTTTTCTATACTATGGTTGATACTCAATTTCAACTTAAAATCTAGGTTCTTCGATCTGATAATAGTGGCGAATATGTCAATTATACATTCTCTACCCTCTTGCAGCATAATGGTATTGTCCATCAAACCTCATGTCCTCAAACACCCCAACAGAATGGTGTGACTGAACGATGTAATCGACAGTTACTTGATGTTACTCGCTCCTTATTGTTTGAAGGCCATGTTACTACTTATTTGTAGGGTGAGGCCTTGAAGACTGCTGTCTATTTGACTAATCGGGTCCCTTCCTTGGTCCTCTCTTTTCGTATGCCACTCTAAGTTCTCTCTAACTTTGTTCCTATATTGTTATGTCTGCAACTTGATCCAAAGTTTTTCGAGTGTGTGGGTTTTGTTCATTTATACTTTACCCAGCGAGCTAAGTTTGATCTTCGTGCCCTTAAGTGTGTTTTTGTTGGTTATGGACCATCTTAGAAAGGGTATCGGTTCTATCATCCCCCTATTCGGAAGACCTTTGTTACAATGGATGCCACTTACTGTGAAGTGGTTATGTTTTTTTCTGAATTCTTCACTTCTAGGGGAGCATACACTTGAGGAAGTATCGAATTCACGGACCATACTAGAAGTGTTTGGTTTATTTGAGTTAGCAATTATGCCTGACCGGTCGTCCACACCCACCGACCGGTTGGCCACTGTTAATGGAGAAGAGGGTTCGTTTCTGGACACGTCCAACTGGTCGCCCAGTCTTAACAACCGGTCGCCCAATCGCAGTAACAAAGAGGTTTCGTCTTTGGACATGTCTGACTGTCCGATCGGTCACCTAGTCCTAATGATCGGTCGCCTAGTCCTAACGACGGATCACCCAGTAGCAGTAATGAAGAGGGTTCATCTTTGGACACATACGACCAGTTGGCCAGTTCTCTCGACTAGTCGGCAACCCACAATGAAGACAACAGCGTATCTCAGGATGTGTCCGACTGGTTGGCATATCTCCCAACCGGTCGTCCAATCACAGTAGCGATTTTACTCTACCTTTGGAGCTCTTTGACCAGTCTACTGATACAAGTAAAATTCCTTCACCTCAATCACCTGCTCAATCTTCTTCTGATACACTCTCTTTAATTTTGTATCCAACCCTAGCCCTGATCTTAAGTCCATCCCACCTAAATACCCTCTACCACCATGTGCAACTCGTGGAATATCGGCTACTCAATATGAGCTTGATGTGAAAGCTAAGGATGAATACCTCATTAGTAAGCATGTGTCATCCCATAGGTTGTTTGGGTCATATGGAAGCTTTATGAATCTATTATCTTCTGTGTCTATTCCAAATAAGTTGCAGGAGGCTTTAGCTGATTTTAGGTGGACTAAAGCTATGACAGAAGAGATGGATGCACTGAAGAAGAACTCAACATGGGAACTTGTTCCTCTACCTAGAGGGAAGAGAACAGTAATATGTCGATGGATATATACAGTCAAATATAAACCAGATGGCACAATTGAAAGATACAAAGCTCGGCTGGTAGCAAAGGGTTATACACAATCTTATGGTATTGATTACCTGGAAATATTTGCTCCTGTGGCCAAGCTTAATACAATCAGAATATTGTTGTCATTAGCAACAAATCTAGACTGGCCATCGGAACAGTTCAATGTGAAGAATGCTTTTCTGCATGGCGATCTCAAGGAAGAGCTGTATACGGACCTACCACCAAGAATGACTAGCCCACAACTAGGTGTAGTGTGCAAACTTAAAAAAGCATTATATGGGTTGAAGCAATCTCCATGAGCCTGGTTCGGTAGGTTTACTAAGGAAATGAAGGGTTTCGGATATAAACAGTGCAATTGAGACCATACTTTATTTCTTAAGCGCAAAAATAACAAACTAACTGCCTTAATTGTTTATGTTGATGATATGATAGTGATAGGAGATGATTCAGTGATGGTAAGTTATCTGAAGAAATATCTTGCCACTAAATTCGAGATGAAAGATTTGGGTGTATTAAAATACTTTCTTGGTATTGAAGTAGCTAGATCAAAGCATGAGATTTTTTTGTCACAAAGAAATTATATATTGGATTTATTGAAAAAGATAGGCAACCTTGCTTGCAAAGCCCATAAATACACCAATTGAGCAGAACCACAAGTTATTTGAGTGCTTGGATTCAGCTCCTGTAGATAAAGGGAGATATCAGAGACTTGTAGGGAGGTTGATCTACCTAGCACATACACGACCCGATATTGCTTATGCTGTCAATATTCTTAGTCAATTTATGCATGCTCCGCTTAAAGCTCATATGGATGGGGTTAATAGGGTACTACAATATCTGAAGTTTTCTCTAGGTAAAGGCATTTTCTTTTCCAAGCATGGCATCTTGATGTAAGTGGATATACAGATGCAGATTGGGGAGGCTCAGCAAATGACAAAAGGTCTACTCTGGGTACTTTACGTTTGTTGGAGGAAATCTTGTCACATGGAGAAGCAAGAAACAATAGGTGGTGTTGAGATCAAGTGCAGAAGCGGAATACAGAGGTATGGCTAGTGGTCTTAGTGAATTACTATGGATAAGTTTCTTACTTCATGATTTGAGTTTCGGACCAAAGAGCTTTATGAAACCATTTTGTGATAATAAGTCAGCTATTGCAATTGCTCACAATCTTATTCAACATGATCCCCTCCATCTCCCTTAGTCAAATCCTTCACTAGCCACCACGGTCGACTTCCTTCTGCACGAGCGTCACCATCAATAGCCACCATCTCCATCACCCATGACAATTTCTATCTCAAAATCCGTCGAAACTCATCACCCAGTATTCAACGATTAATTACCAAATATATTTTGGATATTTGGTGACCAAATATTGAATATATCATATATATTCAGTGACGACATAGTACTGAATATACTTAATGAGAAAAACTACCGAATAAAACAATGAGAAAAACTATATGTTTGCCATTCAGTGGATGACCATCGAATAATATATGATTATCAGTGACCATATATCAAAATATATTACATATTTTGGTATTAGTTATCGAACAAAAATGCAAATTTGACGACTCCAAATTGTCGTTATGAGTGTCCATTTATCAAAAGCAGGTGATTTGGGCATAATGTGATTGTTTAAACCAACGGTTTTAGTTGAAGATGAAGATGGTGGAGGCTGAGGATGAAGATGGTGGAGGTAGAGGTACAGGTTGTGAACGTTGGGTCTTTCAAATCTAAAAAGTGGGTTGGGGGGGCAGGTGTAGGGAGAAAACAGGTCTAAAAAAATTGATGTGTCCTTTATGGTCAATTTGTTATAGAGTAAAATTGGTTTTTACTAAATTAAAATGAGGGTAGTGTACTCTGCAGTTTAGGGTAGTCGAAATAGCTGCAGCCTTAAAGGTTTTACATTCATTAACACTCAAATATATGGGTTGCAATATGCCTTTCTAGGGAAAACGGCCATCAAACACTAGCCCATAGTGGAGGTTTGATAGCCAAATGTAAGCCA
Source organism: Purshia tridentata (assembly GCA_003254885.1). NCBI lineage: Eukaryota > Viridiplantae > Streptophyta > Magnoliopsida > Rosales > Rosaceae > Purshia > Purshia tridentata. The sequence goes on along the minus strand of QANT01004006.1, from coordinate 15,027 downwards.
TTTTGCCTTTTGACTACAACATTCAGGCTGCATAAACAAAAATTTTATCATGTCACAGCGTATACTTTGGCTAAACAAATATATTTGCTAAACACAATACTTTCTTGTTTCCATGTCTAAATTACTTAAGACTCCCTATGGGCCGGCTGGTAGACACTCTGTGCTCTAAGATAAAGCTTTGTGGGGGCATAGTTGCCTCCAAAGTTCCAACGACGTACACTCTTAGAAGGGCAAAACAAGAAGACCCCATACACATTACAAACATCGAAAATTACATCTACAATGAACCACATTTTATATAAATTTCCGCATCCATAAATCATTTTGATACCAAAAGTTATAGAAGAGATCACAAAGAGAGAGAGAGAGAGAAGTCATATATAATCATATAGCAAAAAAGATGTCAAAGGGAGATGTTGTCATTTTGGACTGCTGGGTCAGCCCATTCTGCATGAGGGTCAAAGTTGCATTGGAGGAGAAGGGCATTGAACATGAAGACAGGGCAGAGGACTTGTTTGGGGGTAAGAGTGAATTGCTGTTGACATCAAACCCAATTTATGCGAAGGTGCTAGTGCTTCTGCACAATGGAAAACCACTCTTGAGTCCACAATCATAGTTGAGTACATTGATGAAACCTGGTCTTCCCCTCCACTCCTCCCACCTTGTCCATACGCTCGAGCTCAAACCAAGTTCTGGGCCGACTTCATTGACAAAAAGGTTGGTTATTAGTTTTTTTTATAATTAACCCTTAATAATATATGCCCCTTGCTCTACACTTATGCATGTATGCATATTATGTGTATGCATGCATGTCTGACTTTCATGGTGCGCATGAAGGTGATTGATGCCGGAAACAATATATGGAAGAGCAAAGGATAAGAGATAGAGGTGGCCAAGAAGGACTTCGTAGCGATTATAAAGCAGCTAGAGGGTGCGCTGGGAGACAACGATTTCTTTGGGGGAGATGTCTTTGGTTTCGTTGACATCATAGCCATCTCTCTAACCACTTGTTTTCTTGCCTATGAGAAATTTGGTAACTTTAAGGTGCATGGAGAGAGAGACAGTAGCCAAAATCATTCCAGACTCAGAAAAGGTCTATGACTTTGTCATCCTGTCCAGAAGAATGTTAGGCATTGAATAGTCATCCAAGATCGAGTTCATTTATGGTACGAATTCATATGACTTACAAACAATCTAATTAACGGCCCAAATATTAATATACTCTAGTATAGAAAAGAGAATTCGTCAAAATGTAAAAGTTAAAAATATATTTGTATGTCATATAAGTTCGTACTATAAAATTTCGCAAAGTCTCAAAAAAATTATAAAAAAAAATTTGGTAATTAACAAAATCCTATTTTAGAGAATTATTTCGAGACTTTACGAAAATTTTAGAATTTTTCTTGATTTGATTTTCCTCTAAGACGGAGAGGTCTTTTAGATAGCAAGTGTTCATAAAAAAGGTAAAGATAGTTTTTAGAAGACCAATAGTGTAGACCTTATAATTTTAGGAGTTTGGGAGTTTATCATATTAATTTTCAAAGAGCCTAGAATATTTTAATTTTTTGAAAATAAATTTGAACTTCTGAAATTTTTTGAAAACTCTTGAAGGGAAAATTGTTGACTCCATATAAATTAGTACTAGTCAAGATGAATCCGTGCGAATTTTCTGCGTATTTTTCTGAGTTTGGAGTTATTTTTAATTCATTTTTAAAGTTTGTAAAAATAGAAAAATAAAAATAGAAAAATAGATTCATCTTGACTAAAAATATTTTTTTCCTTAATATACTTCTTCTCTGGAAAAGATCTCAAGTTCAAATCATCCCTCTCCAAATAAATTAAAGAGCGACTCAACTCATTCACAGTTTAGTCCATTTTATATAAGTTATCTTTAAACAAAAATCATAATTATATATAAAAGTTGACAGATGTCCAAAAATATTGTCCCAACCTTTTTTATTTCAAAAATTCTCTAATATCAGCCTAACATTAATGAGATTTAAATATTAATATTATCTTAATATTATAATATTATATTATCTTAATATTATTATATTATATTATTCTAATATTATTATCTTATATTATTGTAAACAAAAATTAAAAATTTCAGTTTGTTAAAATCATCCTCATATTGAAAAATATATATAACATATGGACCAAATGTGAAGTTTTAAAAATATTATAGGGACCAACTTTATTTTCGAGAAAAAATCCAGAGACTAAAAATATTTTTTTCCCTAATTGTTTTAACAACAATATTACACTTACCACATTTTTATGTCATAATTTTATACCATCTTATGTGATAATCTATATGGCATTCATTCATTGGATACTAAAAAGATAAAAATAAAAACCTTAAAAATAAAGAAATACCCTACTAGTATAATAATAACACGGAAGATGGTACAATAAATATGGTATAAAAATATAATAAGAATAGCATTATTGTTATTTTAATGTTTATATACATAAGGACCTCATCGTATGTCGTATTATCATATACAATATATGCCAAATATGCTTTTTGGGCCAAATTTTTTGGATGGCGAATATAGATAGTGGAAAATAACTATTCCTTGAACATGTGTGCATATAAAACAATATAAATCATGCATATATTTGAACAAGTATGTGCTAGTAAGGTATCCTAGTGCAAATGTGTTTCCTAGGTGGTTTGGGTTTTGTAATTACTTGGGGTCTACTCTTTGTGTATAGTCGGTTATGAGGTGTGTATAAATACAAGGGGTTTGACCCTCATAATGATAAGCATACAGTTTACACAATCTATAATTCTACATGGTATCAGAAATTCTACAGTATGCACTAACTAAGTTTTATCAACACAACAGAAAGCATGCACTTCCTTTTTTCTGTTTTTTTTGAAGAAAAAGCATGCACTTCTAGACATGTAAATTTAAAAATAAGGTCAAGTTTTAATTTTGTATTTTAGGTAACATCCAAATTAATAAACGAATTATTTTTGTAATTGTCGCCATGGCTTAGGATGTGCATACGCGGACATCATACAAGTTGAAGTAGTGGGGGGTCTCTTAATCTCTATATGATATTACATAACCAAGGCTCTTTTATTGTTTCCTTATTGTTGTAATGACCTTTTGACAGAAATTTGGTATGTGATGTTGCATGCATTATATATGCCCTGTCAGTTCAGCCATTTGGCATTTACATGAAAGCTTGGTTCGTAATGGTCATGGTTGATGCACACTTAACAACTAGTCACATTAATGCTGTTATTCAAACTATTCTTCAGCCCTTGAAAGGGTCTGTAGGTAGAGGACAATGGATGATGAAACAATGATCACACTCAAATTATTGGGTACACTAATACTGATTGGGTAAGCAGTCCAAATGATATTGACCCAAAAAAAAAAAAAACAAGGCAGTCCANAAAAAAAAAAAAAAACAAGGCAGTCCAATTTGGGATCACCAATCTACAACTGGGTATTGTACTTTTGTTAGTTGTATTCTAGCCTGAAAAGTAAAAGCAAAATGTAGTAGCACGTTCATTTGCAGAAGCAGGGTATAGCTCAACAGCATCTACAATTCTAGTGATCGAGCTTATTTTCATTCCTCAGTCAGTGATTTAGGATATTGGTTTCTTCTCAACCTATTATTTTTTTTATTCTTTTAACAATTAGCTTGTCATAAAAGAACTAATTAAATGTATATATTGGAGTAGACTGTTATTTATGTGAGATTATGCGCAAGCAAAGAATATTCGTACTCCTTATGTTTAATTTCAGTGATCAACAAAGGATTGATCAGGAGAAGAAAAAACATTTGGTTCATATTTGTACTAAAAGACTACTAGCTCATATATACATATGAACTAGTTTTTTTTCAATGAAGCTCATCTTACATAAAATTATTTGACACTAAGCAACAAGCTAGTAGTCTTTTAGTACAAATGTCATTAATTTTAGGATAATATTATGACAGTTTTGAAATTGAAAACGTCTTAAAAATATTGTTAGACCTCGGTCAATATTTATATATTATTATAATTTTTGCCTAAAATAACTCATAAAATTGACTAAACTCTAATTGACACTTAAATTTATTTCTAAATCAAGAGTCAACACTGTCAATCAGTAGAATCTTCCATCATATGTTTGGGAATTGACCAATCTGTATATTGGATTGCTTCGCAGTTTGATTTCGATCGGTAAGGTTTCCATAATATTCTGCTGGTTTATCACTAACTCAGCTCCTGTAATTATGCTTCCATAAAATCAACCTTTGCCCATTAAGAAACCATCCTTAGTTGCCCATTACAGACTCAATCAATTTTCTGAAATTTTAATGAGTAAATCTGTATGCAGCTCTATAAATATAATATAGGTTTGTGCCAAGAAAATATGAAAATAAGGAAAAAGAAAAAAAAAGAAAAGAAAGAAGAAGCGAAAATAAGCATAAGAAAAGATGCTACAGAGTATACGACAATTCAGCATATGGAAAATTGGCAATAGACAGCATAGACTCTTAATCTCTACATGAAAGTGCATGTGATGTGTTGTACACGTGCATATATGTGGGTTTGGTCTTCTTCTTCTGCACAACTTACGAAGTGAACAAACAAACAGTATTGGAAGAAGAGATTCACCTAAATAAGAAGAAAAAAATACCCAAAAGACGAAATTAAAGTCTCTCTCAAATTTTGCTTTGATTGTCATCACTATGACTATATTGTAAAATGGTCTAAATGAGGGTTTGAACACACCATATTCTCCTGCATTCTTGGTTTTCACACATTCTGGTTCTGTGTCCTCTGAGGAATTGAAGGCCTCTCTCTCTCTCTCTCCGTGCAGAGAATGCAAATGGGTGAACATTCTCTGACAACTGTTGCCTTTGACAGAGCAGTTCATCAGGTCACATTATATCGGTTTTGTTTCCTTCTTTTTCTCAAAAAATAAAAAGGGTCATTAAATTTCTGTAGTTCTTTTACATTTTCTTTTCATTTAAATGATGTAATGTGGTTGAAGTATTATATATATATATATATATGTATATTGAGTATTTTTGAGGTACAATTGCTTTAATTTTTGAGTTGGTGAAACTTAAATCATTGGAGATATCTATATTCAGAATTGTTGTGTAATTTCTTGGATTTAGTGCGGAATTGGGTTTGAACATTGAGACAATTGTTGTTTTCCTTTTTCTGGGGATCATTCTAGGATTGCTTTTGCTTTGGACCTTTGGTGCTAACTCTGAAGTATGTCAATTTTGAGTTAGTTGCTCGAGTAAACTTGATGGTTTTGTGTGCATTGTGAATATTATTAGTTTTTAACTTTTATTTTTGAGACCATTGGTGTTAATGAAATTATGAAACAATCATATTTTGATTCTAAATGTTGAAGTTGGAACTTATTTTCATAATGATATATCTGGGATTTAATAAAGGTTACCAGTTGATATATATCAATAAAACCAACAGCTCTGGAATAGAGAATCATCTGTTTCTTGGTGGTAATGTTATTTTCTGAGATGTTAATCACATTTTTACTGTTAAGATGGTAATGGGGGTCTTTTTATTTATTTATTTATTTTTCTGTTACATTGGAGGGAAATCAAACCTTTGATCTATATCAATCCTAACCCATTATCCCACCCATCCTCATGACATGGGCTAATCCATTACATTGGGGTCTTTTACTTCTTCTGTTCTTCAGCTACTCAAATGATATCAGCTTAATTTCTGGTCAGAGTATAATCCTAAACATGTTGAATCTGTACTGCTTCTAGGCTCTCTTTTGATGCTTGCTTATCATGTGCTTACTGATTGTTTTCTTTTTTAGATTGTCTAAATTTTAAAATTGACCCTTAGTCCAATCTTGATAAACATGAAGACGTCTTTCATGCCATTCCTTGCATATATTCTTTAAGAAACTCACCCAGGCTCTCAAGCTTCTTCGATTCCCTCAAGAATGCTGCAACTGTTACACAATATGTTGAAGACAAAATAGCTAAAAGTTTTTTGATATCTAGCCATTATATGCTGTTGCTAAACCAAGTACTGGATCTAATAATAAATTGTATAGAATTTTGCTTGCTTTATCTCCTGTAAAAATTTTGTTTGTGAATTTGGACAGGCAATTGTCTCTATGAAGAAGGGTGCATATCTGTTGAAATGTGGACGACGAGGGAAGCCCAAATTCTGCCCTTTTAGGCTTTCCACGGTAGTATTATGAATTGTAGCAGTTTTATTTTTGACCAATATGCAATTTTCAGCTTTCATGTTGTTCAATATGTACTATCTAGGATTATTTCTGGATCAATGCTCATAAACTGTGATTGAGCTGTTGGTCTGAAGTCTGATTTGCAAGACCCAACTTAAATGTATCCTCACCAAAGCTGAAAATAGCCCCCGGTCACATGAGACATCCCGTTCCTGAGGCAGTGCTATGGAACAACATATTATATACACCATTGCATCTCTCCTGTATATTTCTTGGTCAAGTGCAAAAACTTCGGAAGCTAGCATCATGTGGTTGTACTTATCTTTTTTATTATTTATGACGTGTTAGCTGATTATTACAAGGATGGGTGCTTCAATATTATTTCATTGTCTATATATTGTCAGCATGGAAAACCATCTTTCTAGAAAATTTGAACTTCTTTTGATAATGTGTGCTGACAAATAAACTGTCGGAAGTGAGAAAGAACAGTAAAATCTTACAAGAAGAATTATTTTTCATGCTGATGACCAACTTAAATATTTTGGATGATCTGTTATGCTTAATGCATGGTTACTCCTTTTTCAACTATTATGCTTTTTCTCTGCTATACAATATAAATTACACATTCATGAATTTAGAATTGAAATTTGTCACAATAATCACTTGGTTCCTAGCCTGAGAAGAACAGTAGAAATATCAATCCTATGTGGCTCATTTTTGCTTCTTTATTTTTCTATAAGCAAAATAATTACATATAACCAAACTTCAATTTGTTCTACTGCAGGATGAGAAATATTTGACATGGTATTCTGGAAAAGAGGAAAGGCAATTGAAATTGAGCTCAGTCACAAAGATTGTTCCTGGACAGAGGACTGTATGTAATTGGCATTGATGTCAGATTTGAACTGGTTTTATTTAAAAAATAACAAGTTATAATTATATATTGTTTGAAAATATGCTTTCTTAATGTCCTTCATATTATTGGCGGTTCCACTTATTACAGGTTAGTTTTCGGAGGCAACTTCAACCAGAAAGGGAGTGTCAGTCATTTTCACTTGTCTATGCAAATGGTGAACGCTCACTTGATCTGGTAATTAACTATAACTCCACAAAGGGCGTATAGGTTTGAACGTTTTTCCCCAATCAGATAAGTTGAGTAGTTCTGCTGCTCATTGTTTCTCACTTTTGTTTTTGGTTTTTCTTTTAACATAGATATGCAAGGACGAAATACAGTCTGATTATTGGATTCTAGGGTTGAGAGCTGTAATAGCCAGGTGTCACCATCCTAGAGCACTTAATAGTTTGAGGAGTTTCAGAGGTGTACAAAGTTGTGTAAATAGTCCAGCAGGTGTTGTTAGAAGAAAGCAAAATCTTGGAATTTTGGATGATGCCACCAGATTTTCCCAGGTTTTGAAACCTTAACATTTTCCTTGCTTCCCCTACTATTATAGTTCATACTACTGCTGCAATTTTATGCTTCAAAATTGTGACTGAATACACTTTGACAATCCATCATATTCTTTATAGCTTATAGTTGCTGAAATTTTCAGGAACCTTCCAAAGGTATTTAAAGGTGGTAACACTGAAAATGATACAAACTGACCTCTTTACATAACAAGTCATTCAAGAGAGAGCCTAAAAATAATCTAACAAACCATTTTGTGGATTGGGTTGAAGCAGGTCACCAAATCCAAATGGTTCCACTACCAAACTTGCAATTGAAAACCCACATCAAGTTGTGAAATATCCAATTGGATCTGCACTTGGATTTGCTTCAAGGCAGACTCAGCATGGAAAAATGGATATTTGTATTCTAAATAATCACATGTATTCAAATGAGAGTTCACTGCAGTAGTCATACGTAATTGAAAGATGAGCTTATATTACATGCCAAAACTGGATTGGATAGATTAAAACTAATTATTTGGAATGATTGTTTATAATGAAATTCAGTTTGGTTCTTGGAGATCATGTTGTTAAAGCACATAAATGACTTCATACTAAAAGATTATATTTTAGGAGGGAAGTGACAATTTATTAAAAAATTTCAGGGTATCAGAATGGCCTTGTGTTCAAATCCTGGCTTTTACTCTTTTCCTTCCCACAAAATTCTTACCTTGTATCAATGTAATTTGTTGTCATAACGCATAACTAGATTTTACTTACCTCATTTCAATATGATGTGTTATGGATTTATATAGTTACACCGTGTTAGGAGAAGCACTTTTACCCATGATTGGACATTTTTCTTTTGAAGGTCCGAAGCTATTGTGCAAGTCCTACTCTATCACTTTCAGAGAGGTGTTTTTCTGATGGCTTATCTTGTTCTTCTGATAGCTTTTATTCCATGGAATCGGTCCTATCAAATATGCAAAATGGAATGGATATCTCAGTTCCAAATTCTCCATATATTGAACCAGATCATCTTAAGAAGAGGAGAATATACAATGATGCTGACTATGAGCAGAATGTGCCTCACAGGTTTGCTTCCTTTGGTTTTGGAACTCCAAGAATTGAAAAGGAAAATAATTTGAAAGATGTCATGATCTGGGGTGAAAGTATTGGAGGAAATGCAGAGGGTGCGGTCAATAGGTTTGGTAACCACAGTGAACTACAAAAAAGAGATGCTTCATTGCCTAAATTACTAGAATCCACTATGATGTTGGATGTACAGAATATATCTTTAGGAGGAAAGCATGCTGCTTTAGTTACCAAGCAGGGGGAAGTCTTCTGCTGGGGTGAGGCCACTGGGGGAAGGCTAGGACACAAAATCAATATGGACGTGAGCCACCCTAAACTTGTTGAGTCCTTCAATGAGGTCCAGGTGGAATCTGTCGTGTGTGGTGAATATCAAACATTCGCTTTGACACATTCTGGTAAGGTATATACATGGGGAGAAACAGGTTGTGGTGCCGATTTAGTGGGTGAGGTGAAGAGTAGGTTTCAGTGGTTACCACATGTACTTTCTGGTCCCTTGAATAGTATAAGTATATCAAATGTTGCTTGTGGGGATTGGCATACAGCTATAGTCTCCACATCTGGGCAGTTATTTATGTATGGAGATGGAACTTTTGGGGTTTTGGGACATGGAAATCTTCACAGCTTTTTTCAACCAAAAGAAGTTGAAGCTCTCAAGGGCTTATGTGTAAAATCTGTTGCATGTGGATCATGGCACACGGCTGCTGTTGTCCAAATCATGGTTGGTCGTCTCAGGTTCAATACCACTGGTGGGAAGTTGTTTACATGGGGTGATGGGGATAAAGGGAGGCTTGGACATGTGGATCAGGAGAGAAAGCTTTTGCCAACATGTGTTTCACAGCTTGTGGATCATGATTTTGTTCAAGTTTGTTGTGGAAGAATGTTGACTGTTGGGCTTACTAGTCAAGGTATGGTTTATACAATGGGAAGTGCAGTACATGGGCAGTTAGGGAATGTGCAGGCCATGGATAAATCAATCACAGTGGTTGAAGGAAAACTTAAAGAAGAGTTCATTAAGGAAATAGCATCAGGTTCATATCATATTGCTGCTTTGACAACTACAGGACGTGTTTATACCTGGGGAAAGGGTGAAAATGGACAGCTAGGATTAGGTGATACTGATGATCGTAACACACCAACTTTTGTGGAGGCTTTGAGAGACAGGCAGGTAGAAAGTGTTGTTTGTGCATCAAATTCCACAGCAGCAATCTGCTTACACAAAGCTCTTTCCGTCAAGGACCAGTCAGCTTGTTGTGGATGTAACGTGCCTTTTGGATTTACAAGAAAGAAGCATAACTGTTATAATTGTGGTCTTCTATTCTGCCATGCATGTAGCAGCAAGAAGGCTATGGATGCATCACTGGCACCTAAGAAAGGCAAGGCTTTTCGAGTCTGTGATTCATGCTTTAACAAACTGGAGAAATTACAACATCCATGTAGACTAATCAAGCGGGAAAATCACAGTACAAAGCAGATGTTGACTGAAGAAAAAGCAGTGCCAGATGGGAAAGAAGAAAAGGCAGGAGAAACGCCTAAATATGGTCATTTACTATCTGTTAAACCGACATGTTACAAGGGGCAGTCTGGTGTGAGGAAGACCATGAAGAACCAAGGAGAAAACCAACAGCATCTGCAACCTGCTTCTTTTTTTAGTGGATTGCCCCGATGGGGCCAAGTCCCATGCCCTGTTATATTTAAACCACATTGCAGAGAAAATTCTATAGCATCCAACTCTCTGTCCACAAATCAATTATCTTCTGTTTTCTCAGAGCATTCGAAATCCGTAATCTCCTGTGCTACTGATGCAGAGAAATGCATATCCATGTCAGATGAGATGCTCATTGAAGAAGTTGGGCGGCTGAGAGCTGAGGTATTCCATATTTTTAATTTTTGAAGCGTTTGTGATGCTCATATAATGTGTTAGATTGTAACATTTGTTTCTCTTATTCTTATTGTACGCACGCACACACACAAACATGCCAGGTTTCAATTCCTAGTTTTAAACTTACTATGGTAGCATACAAATAGGATTTACAGTCACCTTTTATGTATTTAGGAAGGTTTGGTAAGATAGAAATGTGACCCATGCCTTAGTTGGCTATCTGCAATTTTGATTGTCTTAGTTGGCTGCATGCATATTTTTGAGAGTTTTTTGTTTTATTCTATTCAAATATTCTTATAATGGCAAATTATGTGATGTTACACTTCAATGCAATATAGTGAAGCCATGAAGTTGATATATATATATACAAGCCCCTTCCGTTAAGGAATCCCTCAAATAAAATCATTAAGCTCATTCTATGTTGTATTTTGACAATTTGAAACAAAATGTTTTCGATAAAAACTTGAAATTGTAACTATTTAATCAATGGTCAAATGGTTTCCGATTCACCTAATTTTTTGCAAAGATGATTCTTCAATGGAGACCAAATAAATAGATGATTACGATTATCAAAATACTCTATAGAATGGGCCCATAAGGGATCCCTTAACGGAAGGGCCTTGTATATATATTCAATAAAACTATCTATTTGTTTGATCAAAGTTAGATAGGCAAATGATTTCCGATTTGGTTAATTTTTTGCAAGGATGATCTATGAATAGAGGCCTTCGGATTGTTGAAAAACTCCATAGAGTGGGCCCATCCACTCCATCTCACAAATAAGCCTAAATGAGAGATCCCACACCTGAAAGACCCTATATATATATAAGTACTTGGGTAAATCTCCAAGAAATAAGTTCCGTCATTCAGAAAGGGTGTAGGATCAGTATCATAATATGTCTCATCCATCCGCACAAAAACTTTTTATAGAGTGTCATATCTGTAGTGTATTCCAAAACCAATCTATATATTGTTGTCTGAATTCCATGAGTCATAGTCTTGAAAATAAAAACTGTGACATCGTTTTATAAATTTATTTACCATAAATGTGCTTAACAACCACTATATTTGTTGGACAACTTAAAATCTCACATTGGAAAGCATAACAATATATTATATCTTGGGCCTTTCCACCCATTGTCAATTGGTTTCGGGTTGAATGCTCTAATTTTAACAATATTAGTTGGAATAAGAAGAAAAATAAAAAAGTTTACACTTTGTCTCTGTATTAAGTGCATTTCGAAAGATGTAACTCAAATTGGTATAACATCGGGAGCATCTGGCAGGTTAATCTTATGCTTTGAGTTCCATGCTATATATAACAATAGTTCTAGAGTAAATAATGGGTTCTTACTGTTTGTTGTATTTCTGCAACAATTCTAGAAGAGGATTGAGTTGGTTAAAATTGCAAAATTTCATAGCAATTAATGACCTACGAGATCTTGGTGCATCTGGCCTTGAAAGTGTCGCCTCAGGCCGATGTTTGGTGTATGATTTCTTAATTTTCTGCCTTCTTTGCACAAAGCGTGTGCAGTGTCAAAATTGTTTCATAAAATGCCAACGCACATGTACCTTTGTTCTCCATTATCAAGTAAAAGCATGTCAATCTTTTTATTTTATGTTGTTGTCTTCATCTTTGTGCTTAAAAGGCTCTATATAGACTTCCATTCTTGTTTTATTTTTATGATGTTTGTATGCTTTCTTGTAGTTTGTAGCTACAAATATACTCATCTAGAATTTTTAGTCTTTCTCTACTAAGCTTGTTTTACTCTTAATAGGCAATGAGGCTTCAAAGAAAAATTCAAACTGGAAGCCAGAAGATTCAAGAATTTCAACAGAAAATTGCGGAAACATGGTCCCTAGCAAGGGAAGAAGCTGTGACATGCAAGGCTGCAAAGGAGGTTATGAAAGCTTTGGCGTCAAGGGTAATTTTCTTATTTCTCTTAAAAGATAATGACATAAAATTGTCATATTATTAATCAAATAAAGAAAATTGTCATATACTTTTCAATGGCATGGAACTTATAAACGTTATCCTTGAAAAACTTATAATTGGTTGTTATCCTGTTTTTAGAACTATTTCATCGACCCTAGGAGACACTTTTTATTTCCACTGGCAACCAAAGCCACAAATCTGTCTTTTAGATTAGAATCGTGGCAAAACCAATGCAGTTTACATAACAGTGATATTCTCGTTCATATAATTAGATGATGCTGGCTGGTAACCAACGGTGTACTGGACGTTGATCATGTACTACTTCAATCATACTGCAGTCTATTTCTCTTCAAGGGCCTTGCTGTTTTCTATTTGAAACGTTTTGGCGGATGGATTATCCTAAACTAATTAACATTCTTCAGATTCTCTATTAATCAATATTAGGTGATCTGGAAGCTTACCTTCTATCAATCCCTTACATAAATTTTGAGAAGCAAGACATTTGTTTACCAGATAAATAAACATTGAGAGTTCCTTTTGGTTTTTTAAGCATAAACTAACTTTTATAAATACAATTATTGGGCATTTTAATTGTCTCTGTAGGCGTTCTAGTCATTAAACAGGAAACTTTTAATAGTTTCTTCAACACGGTGGTGATTTAGAAACCATGCATGTCTGTTGCATCTCTTCAAATGATTTAAAATCATAAATCACTGGATTTAAAGGATTTGAAAACATATACTTATCATCCAAAAGGTCCATTCAAAGAAATTTTCTCCACCACTAATACTTTTGTGCGATACACTTTATGATGTGAAATTCTTTAATCCTAATTTTCTATTGTGAGGTATAGCTATGGATGCCATTCTAAATGCCCTCTTTTAAAGATTTATACACAAAATTCCACATGAATTATTTGGCAATCTTGTGTCACAGGACAGATGAATGTGGTTTCCTTTTAATTCATAGTCTGTGAGCGTGGTGTAAGCCTCAATATTATCTGTAAATTGCATAACTTATACCAAAGTCATTTGCTGCAGCTTAATGTCACGCAAGAAACGGCATCTTGTGGAAGGAAAGCAAATGATGGAGTTGATACCTCTAATTTTGAGGTTTTGCACTGTGTATCAGCTGCTCGCCCTTTGCTTCCTGAAGTAGATAGTCTATCTAATTCTCCCATTGTGTTCACTAAAGGCAGGTCTGAGGAGGATTTGCATGTTGGAAAAACAGAACCCCAGGAAAGAGAAACTAAAGCAGTGAATCTTGAATGGGTAGAGCAGTATGAACCTGGTGTGTATATTACTCTTGTGGTTTTACCAAGTGGACAGAAGGGGCTAAAACGAGTGAGATTTAGGTATTTTCTTTCTGAATCATCCCATGTTAATGCGATACTATTTCTTAAAATTAAATTACAGGCTATGCTTGTGCATGATTTGATGTCTCAGAGAACTATATTCTGCTTTTTTATTATTATGGAAGTGAAAAAATGTAAGGCTCTGAATATATACTAAGCTTTAAAAATTGTCATTGATTTAACTTGCTTCCAAATATTTGTCATTCTATAGAATAAAAAAGTGGTTTTCATCATGCGGCTGCATCTATATATTTTTCTCTCTACATTTCTCTGCTGCTTCATGTGCAGGATGAGACTGGACGTGAGAGAGCTTGTTAGCTTGATATATATACAGTGTTTACTCATTCTCTATTAGCTTAAGTGTTTAGGTTGTGGTTGTGTAGCATTTTTATCAATAATAATTGTATCTTTGTGTTATCATTTCTACTTGGTTTGTGTTTTGCAGCCGAAAAAGGTTCAATGAGAAAGAAGCAGAAATATGGTGGGAGGTAAATCAAGTTTTGGTATATCAGAAGTATGACATTGAGGAGTATGCAAACTCAAAGATCTAATTTAAGGGCCAATGTTTATCTGCTCTTTATATTTGGACTTGCCTACCTCAACAGCTGGTTGGTAGGTGAGATTTTTAAGTAGAATTGTGCAGGAAAAGAAATTTATTCTATTTAAGCATTGGCTGCAATTCATATAAAGTATCCTGCATATGTAATCCCAATGTATAGTCATCAATAAAAAGCCTCCTCTCTCTCTCTCTCTCTCTCTCTCTCCAAATATCTTCGGTTATTGTGTTAAATGAACAAGATATCAAATGGTAATTCATCAACCAGAGGAGATCATAGTCCAAATTCTTATTGTGACCCATAAATCTAGAAATATAACTCAAACAACCTTCGAAGGGGTTAATAACAACCATACTGTTCTAGTGTTCCTTCTAAACTGAAATAAAAACCTATTGGTTCAGTGACTGTGAGACAGTTTCAATACCTTTAACAATACCGGTTAAGTCCAGTTTATATGTGAGAGAGTTAATGGAACATATAAAAGGAAAGGCCCAAGCTATACCGACCACCCATTGATGCTGAGTTGACCACTCTCTCAAATTTTTTCCATTTTTTTCCTTTTTTGCCCTGCAGTAAAAAAAAAAAATTTCTCTTCCTCCCTCTCTCACCGGACCCCT
>QANT01004004.1:0-43871 GCA_003254885.1 Purshia tridentata | reverse complement strand
AAGGGGGCGCAGCTCAGTACATACCAAAGTGGTATTAGAGCTTGGCAATGGATCAAAGGATGGAGAACCTGGAGAAATCAATGGAGTTTTAGATGAGGCAGATCACAGACATGCTAGAGAAACTAAGCTCTCGTGTGGAGGGAGTTGCAGCTCAATCTAGCCAAATAGCCTCTCAAACCCAAGCTGAAAATTCAACAAACAGGAATCGAGACAAGCGAGTGTACCGTGATGAACAATCTAACCATTCCTTTGTGCCAAAGACAGTGAAGATAGATTTTCCCCGCTACAACGGCACCGAAGACCCTACAAGCTGGTTATGTCGAGTGGAGCAGTTCTTTGAACTCCATGAAACACCCATAGCAGATCGTGTCTCCTTGGCATCCTTACATCTCGAGGGAGATGCGCAATTGTGGTTTCAACTCTTGAAGCAGGAAGTGACTGATGTTTCTTGGGAAAGCTTCAGAGAAGGTCTTGATGTGAGATATGGACCCAATAATTTCCTTGACTTCTTTGGAGAACTTACTAAATTGCAGCAAACTAGAACGGTGCAAGATTATCAATCCAGTTTTGAGAAATTGTTGGCTAAGGCTGGCCCTCTGCCACAAGCGAGACAAGTGAGTTGTTTCATCAGTGGGCTTCGAGATAACATCCGGACTGATGTGCAAGCAAACAGGCCAGGTACCTTATCCTCTGCAATTGGATTAGCCAGACTTTATGAAGCTAGAGAAAATGCACAACGGAAGAAGCAGAGTGTAGCTTCAAACAACACTCTACCCTTTCGTCGCCTAGTTACCAACAACTCTTTCATGCCGCCAGTAAAGAAATTGACAATAGAGGAGATCAATGAGAGGAAAAGCAAAGGATTATGCTTTCGTTGCAACGAAAGATTTGTCCCAGGTCACCACTGCAAGAAGCTATTCTTAATTCAGGCTACCCAAGAGGATAGTGATGGTGATGAAGATATGGAAATCGATGGTGGAATTGAAGATCCAATGCCTGAAATCTCGCTGCATGCCATATCGGGAACGCGTACATCAGACACTATGCGGGTTATGGGAAGCTTGGGAAATAAATCGGTTTGTGTACTCATCGATTCTGGAAGCAGACACAACTTTGTGTGTCAACGGATAGCAAAGAAACTAGGAATGCATCCTAGTTCATTAAGCAATTTGGAGGTTATGGTAGCATCTGGAGAACGATTGCCCAGTGAGGGTAAATGCCCAAGTGTTCAGCTTCATTTACAAGGTATTCCAATTCTAGTGGATTTTTACATATTGCCACTTGAAGGTTATGACATTGTTCTAGGAACTCAATGGTTATGCACCTTGGGTCCCATAGAGTGGGATTTCTCCAAACTTTTGATGCGGTTCACTTTGGATGGGAAAGAAATGTTTCTACGAGGATTGTCTACTTCAGATAATTTAGTGGTCAGCAACATTCAGTCTTTAAGTGGGGCCAATCGAGATACTAGCATCTTTTTGAAGCTATATCCCTTAAGTGGGACGACAACTTGTGAGAAAGATTTTTCTGTGGAAGTGAAGCAGATGCTTGACAAGTATAATGGCGTGTTGGCAGCCCCCAGAGGTCTTCCTCCTCAACGTTTGTATGATCACAAAATTCCTTTGCAGCCCGGACAAGGGCCTATTTCTGTCAGGCCATACCGATATCCCTATTTTCAGAATGCAGAAATTGAGAAATTGGTGGAGGAAATGTTGTCCACAGGTATCATTCGCCCAAGCAACAGCCCATATTCTTCTCCAGTAATTTTGGTAAAGAAGCATGATGGCTCATGGAGAATGTGTGTCGATTATCGAGCACTAAATCGTATCACTATCAAGGACAAATTTCCAATTCCTGTTATCGATGAGCTCTTGGATGAACTAAATGGTGCCAAGTTCTTTTCAAAGCTAGATCTCCGCTCCGGATTCCATCAGATCTGAGTCCACTCGGATGAAATTGAGAAAAAGGCGTTTCACACTCATCACGGCCATTATGAGTTTCTAGTAATGCCTTTCGGCCTCTCCAATGCACCTTCATCATTCCAAGCTCTTATGAATCAGGTATTCCAAGCCTATTTACGGAAGTTTGTACTAGTTTTCTTTGATGATATACTAGTTTATAGCACATCTTGGGCTGAGCATCTACAACACTTGGAAATGGTTTTCTCTGTCTTAGAAGCTAATGAACTTTTTGTTAAGCAAGAGAAGTGTGAGTTTGGCAAGAAACAAGTCCACTATCTTGGGCATATCATCTCATCTTCAGGAGTAACAGTGGATCCAGAGAAGGTGGAGGCAATGATAAATTGGCCTAAACCAAATTCGTCGAAGGCATTGCGTGGGTTTTTGGGATTAACGGGCTATTACCGGAAATTCATTCAGAATTTTGGTAAAATAGCGGCACCACTCACTCAAATGTTGAAGAAAGATTCTTTTATCTGGACACCTACAGCAGAAGAGTCATTTGCCAAATTGAAGGAAGCCATGACCAAGGCTCCCGTGCTAGCATTGCCTGATTTCTCAAAAAAATTCATTGTTGAATGTGATACAAGTGGATCCGGAATAGGTGCAGTTTTGATGCAGGAGCGACCGATAGCTTTTTTCAGTCAAGCCTTACAAGGAAAAAATCTTCTTCTCTCAACATATGAAAAAGAAATGCTGGCATTAGTATTGGCAGTACAGAAATGGCGTCCATACCTGTTGGGACGCCAGTTCGTGGTGCGAACTGACCAACGCAGCTTGAAGTACCTCTGGGTCCAGACCATTACTACATCGGCTCAACAGAGATGGTTTTTTAAACTCATGGGGTTTGATTTTATCATCGAGTACAAGAGTGGCAAGGAGAATATAGTGGCAGATGCACTTTCTAGGAGGGAAGAATTAGAGAAGGATGAAGATCAGCCAAAAATGAAGATGGAGCTCACAGCTATTAGCAAACCGGTACCTGACTTCATACAGGCTATTAAAGAAGAGGTACGGTCCACATCAGAATTACAAGCTTTGACCCTTCGCATCTTGGATGGGGAAGCTTTGGGACCTTGGAGAATCAACAATGAGGTTATATTCTTTAAAGATAGAATTTATCTCTCTGAAAATTCTTCTTTGATTAAAGACATTTTAAGGGAATTCCATAATAGCACTCATGAAGGGTATCACAAGACTTTCCAAAGAATTAGAGCAGTTTTTTATTGGACAGGAATGAGACGCAAGGTCAGAGAGTTTATTGCTGCTTGTGATGTGTGTCAACGTCACAAATCTGAACAACTTGCTCCTGCTAGACTTTTACAACCTCTGCCAATTCCATTACAGGTATGGGAAGACATATCTATGGATTTCATCGATGGTTTGCCAACTTCCAGGGGTAAGACAACGATTTTAGTCGTCGTTGATCGTCT
Source organism: Purshia tridentata (assembly GCA_003254885.1). Taxonomy (NCBI): domain Eukaryota; kingdom Viridiplantae; phylum Streptophyta; class Magnoliopsida; order Rosales; family Rosaceae; genus Purshia; species Purshia tridentata. The sequence goes on along the minus strand of QANT01004004.1, from coordinate 40,480 downwards.
TTCCAAGTATGCACATTTCCTTCCATTAACTCATCCTTACACTGCTGTTGGAGTTGCTCATGTGTTTTTTGATAATGTTTTCAAGTTACATGGAATGCCAAGGTCTATTGTCTGTGACCGAGATGCAACCTTTACAAGTTTGTTTTGGTCTGAGTTGTTTAAAATGAACGGCACTAGTTTTAATTTCAGTTCGGCATACCGTCCACAAACGGATGGCCAAATTGAGGTTGTGAATCGTACTCTTGAGATGTATCTGCGGTGCTTTACAAGTTCTAAGCCTAAGGAGTAGAGTAAGTGGCTTTCCTAGGCTGAGTATTGCTATAATACTAGCTTACATTCAGCTATCAAGACTACCCCCTTTGAAGTGCTTTATGGCAGACCACCGCCCACTCTACTGTCCTATGTTCCTGGCATGGCCAAGGTAGATGCTGTAGAGAAGGAATTAATGGCTAGAGATCAGGTACTTAAGGAGTTGCGAGTCACTATACAAGAGGCTCAAAGTAGAATGAAGAAGGTGTATGATAGTTGCCATCGAGACAGAGAGTTTGTGGAGGGCGATTGGGTTTATTTGAAGCTCCAACCTTACCGACAAGTTTCACTCTCATTGCGGAAGAATGTGAAGTTATCCCCCAAGTATTATGAGCCATATCAGGTTGTTAAGAGAATTGGGGCGGTAGCTTATAAGCTTGATTTGCCCAAAGATTCGCGGATTCACCCTGTCTTCCATGTATCCTTGCTGAAGAAAAAAATTGGAGAAGATATTCCAGTTCAAACGGAGCTACCTTTAACAAGAGATGAAGATGAGTCTCTCCTTCCAAGGCCTCAAGCTATATTAAATCGTCGCATCAGGAAGAAAACTGAAGAGGTACTTTGAGGTGAGAGAGAGGAAATTTCGCAGAAAAAGGGAGTGGGCACGCACTGGGCAGCAGCTGGGAGCATGGGTTTATTAACGAAAATATCGAAATTTCGTCGAAATTTCGTGAAAATTTCGACAAAATTTCGTCCCTTTATCGCGATATTTTGCCGTTTTTAATTGTTAAGCTGTTTTAAATTTCGGCGAAATTACCGAAATTTTACCGAAAACTGGGTAATTTGATGATTTCGTATCGAACCCCTTAAAAAACGATAATTTCGGTGAAATTTCGCCGAAATTACCGAAATTACACTCCTTGGTTGTAAGTGGAACCACACCTATATAAGGTGTTTCAGTTATGAATAAAGACATGACTTATTGATTATTGTTCGCCTTGTTGAGCAGAGGCATCAGTTCCTCAATAAACTGAATTCCTAAGACTACTTGATTTCAATATAGGGCCTACCAAACCAAAAGGGGGGGCAGCTCAGTACATACCAAAGTGGTATCAGATCTTGGCAATGGATCAAAGGATGGAGAACCTGGAGAAATCAATGGAGTTTCAGATGAGGCAGATCACAGACATGCTAGAAAAACTAAGCTCTCGTGTGGAGGGACTTGCAGCTCAATCTAGCCAAATAGCCTCTCAAACCCATGCTGAAAATTCAGCAAACAAAAATCGAGACAAGCGAGTGTACCGTGATGAACAATCTAACCATTCCTTTGTTCCAAAGACAATGAAGATAGATTTCCCCCGCTACAACGGCACCGAAGACCCAACAAGCTGGTTATGTCGAGTGGAACAGTTCTTTGAACTCCACGAAACACCCATAGCAGATCGTGTCTCCTTGGCATCCTTCCATCTCGAGGGAGATGCGCAATTGTGGTTTCAACTCCTGAAGCAGGAAGTGACTGATGTTTCTTGGGAAAGCTTCAGAAAATGTCTTGATGTGAGATATGGACCCAATAATTTCCTTGACTTCTTTGGAGAACTTACTAAATTGCAGCAAACTGGAACGGTGCAAGATTATCAATCCAGTTTTGAGAAATTGTTGGCTAAGGCAGGCCCTCTGCCACAAGCGAGACAAGTGAGTTGTTTCATCAGTGGGCTTCGAGATAACATCCGGACTGATGTGCAAGCAAACAGGCCAGGCACTTTATCCTCTGCAATTGGATTAGCCAGACTTTATGAAGCTAGAGAAAATGCACAACGGAAGAAGCAGAGTGCAGCTTCAAACAACACTCTACCCTTTCGTCGCCCAGTTACCAACAACTCTTTCATGCCGCTAGTAAAGAAATTGACAATAGAGGAGATGAACGAGAGGAAAAGCAAAGGATTATGCTTTTGTTGCAACGAAAGATTTGTCCCAGGTCACTGCTGTAAGAAGCTATTCTTGATTCAGGCTACCCAAGAGGATAGTGATGGTGATGAAGATATGGAAATCGATGGTGGAATTGAAGATCCAATGCCTGAAATCTCGCTGCATGCCATATCGGGAACTCGTACATCAGACACTATGCGGGTTATGGGAAGCTTGGGAAATAAATCGGTTTGTGTACTCATCGATTCTGGAAGCACACACAACTTTGTGTGTCAACGGATAGCGAAGAAACTAGGAATTCATCCTAGTTCATTAAGCAATTTGGAGGTTATGGTAGCATCTGAAGAACGATTGGCCAGTGAGGGTAAATGCCCAAGTGTTCAGCTTCATTTACAAGGTATTCCAATTCTAGTGGATTTTTACATACTGCCACTTGAAGGTTATGACATTGTTCTAAGAACTCAATGGTTATGCACCTTGGGTCCCATAGAGTGGGATTTCTCCAAACTTTTGATGCGGTTCACTTTGGATGGGAAAGAAATGCTTCTACGAGGGTTGTCTACTTCAGATAATTTAGTGGTCAGCAACATTCAGTCTTTAAGTGGGGCCAATCGAGATACTAGCATCTTTTTGAAGCTATATCCCTTAAGTGGGACGACAACTTGTGAGAAAGATTTTTCTGTGGAAGTGAAGCAGATGCTTGACAAGTATAATGGCGTGTTGGCAACACCCAGAGGTCTTCCTCCTCAACGTTTGTATGATCACAAGATTCCTTTGCAGCCCGGACAAGGGCCTATTTCTGTCAGGCCATACCGATATCCCCATTTTCAGAAGGCAGAAATTGAGAAATTGGTGGAGGAGATGTTGTCCACAGGTATCATTCGCCCAAGCAACATCCCATATTCTTCTCCAGTAATTTTGGTAAAGAAGCACGATGGCTCATGGAGAATGTGTGTCGATTATTGAGCACTGAATAGTATCACTATCAAGGACAAATTTCCAATTCCTGTTATCGATGAACACTTGGATGAACTAAATGGTGCCAAGTTCTTTTCAAAGCTAGATCTCCGCTCCGGATTCCATCAAATCCGAGTCCACTCGGATGACATTGAGAAAACGGCCTTTCGCACTCATCACGACCATTATGAGTTTCTGGTAATGCCCTTCGGCCTCTCCAATGCACCTTCATCATTCCAAGTTCTTATGAATCAGGTATTCCAAGCCTATTTACAGAAGTGTGTACTAGTTTTCTTTGATGATATACTAGTTTATAGCACATCTTGGGCTGAGCATCTACAACACTTGGAGATGGTTTTCTCTGTCTTAGAAGCTAATGAACTTTTTGTTAAGCAAGTGAAGTGTGAGTTTGGCAAGAAACAAGTCCACTATCTTGGGCATATCATCTCATCTTCAGGAGTAGCAGTGGATCCAGAGAAGGTGGAGGCAATGATAAATTGGCCTAAACCAAAATCGTTGAAGGCATTGCGTGGGTTTTTGGGATTAACGGGCTATTACCGGAAATTCATTCAGAGTTTTGGTAAAATAACGGCACCACTCACTCAAATTTTGAAGAAAGATTCTTTTATCTGGACACCTACAGCAAAAGAGTCATTTGCCAAATTGAAGGAAGCCATGACCAAGGCTTCCGTGCTAGCATTGCCTGATTTCTCAAAAAAATTCATTGTTGAATGTGATGCAAGTGGATCCGGAATAGGCGCAGTTTTGATGCAGGAGCGATTGATAGCTTTTTTCAGTCAAGCCTTACAAGGAAAAAATCTTCTTCTCTCAACATATGAAAAAGAAATGCTGGCATTAGTATTGGCAGTACAGAAATGGGGTCCATACCTTTTGGGACGCCAGTTCGTGGTGCGAACTGACCAACGCAGCTTGAAGTACCTCTGGGTCCAAACCATTACTACATCGGCTCAACAAAGATGGTTGTTTAAACTCATGGGGTTTGATTTTATCATCGCGTACAAGAGTGGCAAGAAGAATATAGTGGCAGATGCACTTTCTAGGAGGGAAGAATTAGAGAAGGATGACGATCAGCCAAAAATGAAGATGGAGCTCACAGCTATTAGCAAACCGATACCTGAGTTAATACAGGCTATTAAAGAAGAGGTACGGACCACATCAGAATTACAAGCTTTGACCCTTCGCATCTTGGATGGGGAAGCTTTGGGACCTTGGAGAATCAACAATGGGGTTATATTCTTTAAAGATAGAATTTATCTCTCTGAAAATTTTTCTTTGATTAAAGACATTTTAGGGGAATTCCATAATAGCACTCATGAAGGGTATCACAAGACTTTCCAAAGAATTAGAGCAGTTTTTTATTGGACAGGAATGAGACGCAAGGTCAGAGAGTTTATTGCTACTTGTGATGTGTGTCAACGTCACAAATCTGAACAAATTGCTCCTGTTGGACTTTTACAGCCTCTGCCAATTCCGTTACAGGTATGGGAAGACATATCTATGGATTTCATCGATGGTTTGCCAACTTCCAGGGGTAAGACAACAATTTTAGTCGTCGTTGATTGTCTTTCTAAGTATGCACATTTCCTTCCATTAACTCATCCTTACACTGCTGCTAGAGTTGTCATGTGTTTTTTGATAATGTTTTCAAGTTACATGGAATGCCAAGGTCTATTGTCTGTGACCGAGATGCAACCGTTACAAGTTTGTTTTGGTCTGAGTTGTTTAAAATGAACGGCACTAGTTTTAATTTCAGTTCGGCATACCATCGACAAACGGATGGCCAAACTGAGGTTGTGAATCGTACTCTTGAGATGTATCTGCGGTGCTTTACAAGTTCTAAGCCTAAGGAGTGGAGTAAGTGGCTTTCCTGGGCTGAGTATTGCTATAATACTAGCTTACATTCAGCTATCAAGACTACCCCCTTTGAAGTGCTTTATGGCAGACCACCGCCCACTCTACTGTCCTATGTTCCTGGCACGGCCAAGGTAGATGCTGTAGAGAAGAAATTAATGGCTAGAGATCAGGTACTTAAGGAGCTACGAGTCACTATACAAGAGGCTCAAAGTAGAATGAAGAAGGTGTATGATAGTTGCCATCGAGACAGAGAGTTTGTGGAGGGCGATTGGGTTTATTTGAAGCTCCAACCTTACCAACAAGTTTCACTCTCATTGCGGAAGAATGTGAAGTTATCCCCCAAGTATTATGGGCCATATCAGGTTTTTAAGAGAATTGGGGCGGTAGCTTATAAGCTTGATTTGCCCAAAGATTCGCGGATTCACCCTATCTTCCATGTATCCTTGCTGAAGAAAAAAATTGGAGAAGATATTCCAGTTCAAACGGAGCTGCCCTTAACAAGAGATGAAGATGAGTCTCTCCTTCCAAGGCCTCAAGCTATATTAGATCGTCGCATCAGGAAGAAACCTGAAGAGTTACTTGTTCATTGGCGAGGTCTGTCTCCAGCAGAAGCTACCTGGGAAAATCTAGCTATAATGAAAGAACAGTTCAAGACTTGTAGCCTTGAGGACAAGGCAGATTTTTAACAGGGGAGGAGTTGTTACGTGCCCAAGTTGTTGGTTTGAGAGAGTCAGTTGAAGTCAGCTGATTGTTGCAAATAAATAGGGATGTACCCTTTTTGAATTTATGTTGTTGATTTAATTTAGGAGACGTTGGTTTAGTGGTCTATCTTTCTAGTTCTGGTCCTATTTTTGTGGGATTGGTTGTAAGTGGAACCACACCTATATAAGGTGTTTCAGTTATGAATAAAGACATGACTTATTGATTATTGTTCGCCTTGTTGAGCAAAGGCATCAGTTCCTCAATAAACTGAATTCCTAAGACTACTTGATTTCAATATAGGGCCTACCAAACCAAAAGGGGGGGGGGCAACTCAGTACATACCAGTATTGCTCATAAAAAGCACTTCTAAACCTATCCCAAGTAATCTCATCAACGGTCAGCCTTGCTTTTTCTGTTTCCCACCAAAAATATGCATCACCTTCAAGTAAAAATGGAGCTAAGACAATCTTTTCCTCATCTGGACACCTCATAACTTCAAAAATTCTTTCTAGTCACACAATCCAATCATTAGCTACACCAGGATCCGTCGTTCCCTTAAAGACTGTAGCCCCAAGTCTATGGGCTCGTTCAATACTATAATCCCCTTCTGTAGGTCCACGAATACGTACTACATTAGTCATCGCCTCAACTAAACGATCCAACGACTGAGCGAAACCTTGTACAGTCTCGGCTGCACCTTCATTAACCTTATGGTGGTCCCCCGGCGGTCAGCCACGTCGAGCAGGCATAATTCCTATAAGAAAACCAAGAAGTTTTCAGAAACAAGGATGCACACTTCGTGCAAAGCTAGAAGAATCCTAAACCTATGCTTTGATACCAAATTGACAGGACCCTCTCCAAATTCCACCTTGGAACTCGGAGTGATCCTGTGGGAATCCAATATCAAGGAAAATCCTACCGAAAATTTGGCAGAACTTCCCCTGAAATTGGACTAACCCTTTCTCCATGAAGACTTGCAAAAGCACTTCTAAACATCACAGCTCCTCTACCACAACCAAAAGGTCTCCGACCCAAAATTTCAAAAACAATTATTTAACTATTCAGTTGATTATCAGAGCTTCGCTACAAAATTTTCTAAGGAAATAAGATTTATAAGAAAATTTAAACACCTATAAACTACATCCGCTAACTAGATTCCCTCGACGTCTTTGGCTCGACCGTTCCACCGCTACAACCTGGGGGGAAAGTTTAAAACAACAAACAAAGATAAAACTAGTGAGATACACTCAGTGAGTGGACGTAATTCAAGATAAGCTTTAAAATCCTTTATTTTTAAGTTTCCTTAAAATCTCACAAACCTTCTTTGAAATCCCCCAGTTTTAAAATATTTCGTAAAAATCCACTGGTAACCATAAGTAAGTCAATATCTTAAAATTCACTTTGAGATTTTCTGGAAATCAATAAAACTAGTTAAGTTGCTAAGTACCAATTTGGAACTGATATAATAATAAAAATTCTCACCCAATAGTTACCCACCGAACCTGCCGTACATGCGCAGGGCCCACGACCTGCCGTACGCATGCAGGGCCAATAGCCTGCCATACATGCGTAGGGCTCATAACCTGCCATACGCATGCAGGGCCAATAATCCTGCCGTACATGTGCAGAGCCAGAGTCTGTCATACACATGCAGGGCCAATATACTTGCCATACGTGCACGCAGGGCCACCCCCAAAGGGCTAGGCATCCCGACACACGGCCCAAAGCCTATGTGTGTGCCGTGATGGGTCCCAAAGACCTATATAATCTGATAATCTGAAGGGTACTACGAAGGATGGTTTGAAAACCATTTCTCATAAATCTCTTTTCACCCATAAAAATATATAATCTTTCCAATACTGTAAAATCATTAAACCAACAACTATAAAATCCTTTTCAGTACCCAAACCCTGAATATTTCAAGATACGAATAAACCACATATGTTTACTTGAGAAATCAAAACGTTTCCAACCACATCAAATCCATTTCCATAGTCAAGAATCGAATAATATTTCTCAATTCATAAACTCAATTAAAACTGAAATATAAATACGAATTTAAATCATGAAATTCATAAAGAATTCATAAACAAAGTTTAGGAAACGAAGTCCACTCACAGAGATAGGCTAGCTTTGGTCTCCGGCTGGATCTTCTCTGGATTCGGGAGTGTCGCCTAACACGAGAACGACAAGACGTTAGTAGACTATTCAATTTAAGGTCGTAAAAACACAAGTGCACGTTCTAGGCCTTACGCTCCAAAATTCTAAATTTAAATCCTAAACTCACTTATTTTCCTTCTTGATGCAACCCCAGGGCCACTAGCTCATTTTTATCCCGTTAAACTCCTCTCAATAACCTTCATTACTACACAACTCGACCGAGGGTCGTCCGAGGGTCGTTTCGACAACCAAAAAGTGTCCAATTTCACCTCAAAGTCACCATTTCTCCGATTTTCTTCAAATTAACTATTTTAAACCTCAATAGAACGTTCCTAAAGGTGAAAATTACGCCCAATTTCAATTAAATCACCATAAACACCTTGGATTCTAGAAATCCCGAAATGGGCATAAACACCAACAATCAAACTTCCAATTTCCTCAATAATTTTCCAAATTTCTAGTTCCAAACTTCGATTAGAGGTTTCTAGTTACGGAAATTACCCAAAATGTTCCACAATTTGATTCAATTTCAAAGACCCAAGCTAAACCCGAAAATGGCCTCTAATCCCCAAAATTCAATTCTATGCAAACTCTCCAAATTAAACTACCAAACCAAAGGGGAAAGGAAGACCATGAAAAGAGGAAGAAAACCCACCTAAAATCACGGCAAACAAAGGCCAGGAGCGACCGGAATCGACGAACAAGTGAAGGCGGGCTGGGTGTTTTTCGGCGTCTTTTCGCGTTGGAGGAAGGCTGGCTGTCGTGGGGGAGCTCGGGGTGGCTAGCCGGCGGCTGGGGAGTGATTCTTGGCCAATCCCGTCGCCTAATGTCGCCGGAGATGGGTCGGGCTTGGTGCCAGCAGCACACTCGCACGCAGAGGAAATGAAGAGAGCTCGGAAGAGAGAAGACGAAGAGCTGGGGGCAATAGGAGGACGGGCCAGAGTCGGTGGCCGGCGGCTGGGAACCTCGCTGGTGGCCTGGGTGGGTGGTCGCGCGCAAGAGGAGAGGAAGGAGGGAAGTTCACAGGCTGGGGGTGCTATCTGCGCGTGGACAAGGAGAGGGAAGAGAAATAGAGAGAGAGAAGAATATTCCAGAAATTTCTGGAATATTAAATGCCATTTCCTCAAAATTACAAGTTTGCCCCTCACTTTGAACCTCCGTATTTCTCAAACTGTAGCTCCAAATGATGCATGCTACGTGTCTACGGACTCGTGAGGTCGAGCTCTACGTAATCATGTCAAAGTCAACTCTAAAATTCAGGAAATTTAAAAAGTCAACTTTTGGGTCTCTTCTCACGTTCGTAACTTTCTAACCGGGGCTCTAAATAACCCATGCCGCGTGTCAATGAACTCGTGAGCTCAAGACCTTCCTAATGGACTCAAGGTCAAAGCTAAAATCTTACTAGAACCAAAAGTCAACGTTGGACCCTCTCATAATGTACTTAAAAGGTACAGGTCGTTACACAATAATACTTTGTTATCAATGTTTAACAAAACTGATATTGTAGAAATTTAAATATCAGTTGATTTTCTTGATGATATCTAAACAATATGCAATATCAGCCGTTTCTAAAATTGATATCTTAACTTTTACTCATAAACCAACAAAATCCTAAAAATTGATATAAAATATGAACTAATATCTTTAGTTTCATTAAGTGATTGAATCTTTCCCCCTAACTTAAATTTTTTTTTGCCTACTAGTTATGAAGTTTGGTATAAAGTGTTTTAACACCCTAAAACTACGATCACTGATCGGACCCAATTTTAAAACTATTTGACAAGACTGAACCAATCAAACACACTTATGTCTGCACAATAGAAGCACAACTCGAGAAACACAACCAACTAGCAATTCAAGTATTTATGTGAGGAGTGACAACCTAGGCACTCAAGGATCCATCAAAGTAGGCATCCCAGTGCTAGCCACAACTAAAGTGAGATGTAAGATGCTAGATTATATTCAGTTCATCAGATGCAATATAATTAACCATAAGTTAAAGTGCGATGCCATATACCAAGGAAATAAACACAAGTTATATAAGACCCAAATAAACTCAGCAATCACAAAGAGGAGACATATAAGTTGTTCACCCAGAAAAACTTCAAAGGGTTAAAAACTAGGGGTCTTATCCGCTGACCGGGCAATCCAATATGTTCAGGTTCAATACAAAGTCTATATCAGCACACAATCTCATTTACCTACTCTAAAGCTAAGTAGCAACTAGCATACCCACTTTGTGCAACCACCAACCAAGCAGCCAAGAGTCATTTACGTTGCTAGCAGCTCAATCCTCTATCTCATCAACACGTAGCACCCCATTTGAAGCTTGCTTGTGGATCTTCAAGATATGAAAGTGATATGCAATATTTTAGGGGTGGGCATCAACCCGCCCACCACCATTTACCGCCCGAACCGCCACCCGTTTAGTCTTCACCCGATCCACCCAATAGTCGACGGCTCGGATTTGGGTTTCCTCCTTCACCGCCCATCACCACCCGTTTAACCGATTATGCAATATAGGAAATATGATGGATGTATTTTATAAGAGTCAAGAGCTAGTAAAATTATTATATATTTACATAATTACTTTATTCATCACTTTCCTTACTTATATTCTTTAAGAAATATTATTTCTATACTTTGGAGAGAAGATAAGTCATTCTTTATGGATGAAATGGGGGTCATTAACATTATCCTAAGCATATACATAAATAATTTGCTTCAATTTTGGGAGGTTGGCATGCATATAAACTCACCCTCACCCTCTTTAATTTCCACTATTCCTAAACGGCTCACCCGCTACCAACCCGCTCTAACTCGTTCCCCGATTAACTTGCAACCGCCCCGCCCATTGACTATGTGGGTGGTGGCGGGTTGAGCTCCCACCCGACCCACCTCGCCCAGCGCCCACCCCTACAATATTTTGGGTTAGCAAGATCAACTCCTTCAACCAAACAAGATTTGAAGAAGCCAATATAAACCCAAATCTAAAAACTAGAGTGATGTGTTTATGCTTTTAAAACAATCTGAAACCCATACACAAAACCCATTTAGTTTTTAGACAAAACAAAAGAGATGAACACAAGAAAATTTTTAAAGAAAAAATTTCAACTCTTGATAAATAAAATACCCATTTGATCTCTCAAAACACTCAGCTCAACAGCTGCTCAAAACATTTCAAAAATGTGAAAGACAAAGAGAATGAAGGGCTGCCCGTACCCTATAGTAGCAGCCACATACGAACATCCACACTGTTCCACATGGCAGCCAATAATAGGCTCAAGTCCTAACAAACTTTCAGGACAGCTCATAGCCGAATATGCCAAAGGGAATCTAAAGATTCATGTGGGAAAGGGGCTGAGTTGTTTTGGGAAAGTTTCCATTTTCAGAAAAAAGATTTGAGGAAGATGATGAATAGTGCAAAATGAAAACCCATTAAAAACTGATGTGGGCTGGGGAATAAATGAAGAGAGTAAAAGCCCAATCATAAGAAGTTTGAAAATTAAACACTTGCAAATACCCATTTAGGAGAGTGACCCACATAAAAGACTCTCACGTGGGATCACTTAATATTCACAAGATAGTATGTGCAGTTCCCGTGCCAGAAAAGTGTAGTGTATGATATGTCATAGACTAGTCAAAACATGCACTACTCTGTAAAAAAGTGATGTTGCGTGAAATGCATGGTATGGGTATTACCGTAGGCATGAGAGATGTAGGACTAGCTGTGTAGTCTTCATTGCACACTCAAATGTTCCTAACTTAGTCTAGAGCTTGTGTGAGATTCAAATCTAAAATGATTACAAGCTGTTTTGTCAAGGAAATTGCCAATACAAATATTGAAACTAACAACTCCCCCTTTGGCTTTCCTTGACAAAACACCAACCCAATAACCTCACATACCACTCAACACACAAAGTCTCAATCTACCCACAGTTAGAGAGATACAGCCACCTGCAAGGAAGAATACAACAACAACACAAGATATCCAAATTTCTTCCCCTTTTTGTCATGGAAAGACAAAAGGAAACAAGTAAGAAGTAAAAGGCCGAATGAGCAATAAGCAAGAGATGCAATAAAGAAAGGGCAGTATTGTAAAGATACAAGCAAGGGGCACAAGTTAAAATCAAACACATGAGGGGAAGAACATGAAACAAAATTCAACATCCAAAAAGTAAACTCCCCCTATACAAAAATTTTGAATAACTTGAGCCCTTAAACAAAACAAACTCCCCCTAAATCCTAGAGCTGCCTAAGACAAAACCTCCCCCTAAATCCTAGAGCTGCCTAAGACAAAACCTCCCCCTAAATCCTAGAGCTGCCTAAGACAAAAACTCCCCCTAAATCCTAGAGCTGCCTAAGACAAAAACTCCCCCTAAATCTAGTCATCACCACAAGCACGTTCAACAGCTTGATATTGAGTCTGCATGCAGGCTTCAAAGTCATCATAACAATCGTCCGAAAAGGGAGCAGCACGCTCTTCAACAGCGGGACAAGCAAGGACAGAAACAACAGTAGTGGGATCTGGTACGTCCGCAGCAGGAGCAAGGACAGGTTCATCCGAATCGGACTCACCAGCAGAGTAGGGGTCACCTTGCTTAGTTTTTAAGCCATCAAAGTGAGGCTGATCAGCAGTGGCAGCAGCCTGGGCAGTCGCTTCCTTCAGTTGAGACATGAGGTTGGCAATAAGAGTGGCTTCATTCTCCACTTGAGCTTGAAGAGCAGCATTACTCTCTTCCAAGGAAGGAGCAGTCCCAAGGCGTTGTTTCCGAGCAAAGGTTTCACTGACTTGAATAGTAATGGCATCATAATCTGCCATGGGCTGAGCAATGACATCTAGGGAAGGTACGGTCTTGATACCATGGCTCGCACAAATTAGATGAATGAGCAGAGGAAAAATAAAGGTTCCCTTATGAGCACGGCCATGACCAAAAGTCTTGGCACTTATGGAATCGAAAATGATGAAACCAAAGGGAATGGGATCTCTGCGAAGAAGGCTCATCATTAGTCAAATCTGGTCCTCGGATGGGTGAGAATTATGGGACATGGGAATGAGATTATGGTGAACAAAATCCCACAGACACCAATGAAAGGGTTTTAATTCAGATTTCTCAACCAAAGACCCATCCTTCAAGGGGACGGAAGGATCCACATAAGCCTCAACTTGAAAATCACGCGCAGAGTACCGTGAAGAGACCTCAAGATAATAATTATAATCAGCCCGAGTGCAATGGGCAAGACCAAGAACATGACAAATTTCACTTGGATGAAAAAACACATCAAAATTTCTCTCAAAGACATAGAAGCTATTTCTAGCAATTTTAGTGGAGAAATTAGCATAAAATTCTTGCACTATGGTGAGATTATAATTCTGGACAGATTTTGGAAGGTCATTAAGTGAGGACAATTGGTAATGACGGAAGAGAGGGTACAACTCACTGAAGAGACGGAGAGAGAACTCCTCAAGGCAATAATGCTATTCGGTCACCACTATCCGGCGACACACTTGCCGGAAAAATCTATTGGCCCACTTGTGCGGAAACCGATTCACGCCATCAATGAAATCGGAGGCTTCGCAGTCCTCCTTGGTGGACTTGGAGCGTTGGCTTTGGCACGGAACTATGCTGGAAGACGCCATGGAGGCGGGTCTCGGTGAAGGAGCAAGGAGATAGAGAGAGAGAGAGAAAGAGAGTAGTGTGCGGCGCAAAGAAGAACTGGGAAGTGAGACCTACAGAAAAAAAAAAAAAAAANAAAAAAAAAAAAAAAAAAAAAAGGTACCAAGAAGAAGAGACTACAGGCCTAAAAGAATGGGCCAAAACTTTTTTTTTTTAAATGGGCCCAAGTTAAGAGCAGCTCAAGGTACACTTGGGAGCGAAAAAAAAAATCAAGCCAAAACACAATGGAACATAAGACCATCTCAAAAAAATCTAAGGCCCCAAAAAAATAAGCTGAAAAGATGGAAAAGAAGAGCCAACTCTCTATATATAATGCTTCCAACAAAAGAACAAGGGCTAAATGAAGATCAGATTTTTTTTTTTTTTTTAAACAGTGAATGTCACTTAAATAAAATGCAAGAGCATCAAAATTGTTACCATGATTGAGCATATTTGGGAAAGGGAGAAGCCAACATGATAAGCTAGAATGTCCTTTAATAAGAAATCATGAGAAATAAAAGATTGAATAATTGAACAATGCTTAAGGACGAAAGAAAATAAAACTCTTATTTTGATAAGAAACCAAGCAAAGACTTCCAAACAAAAACAACCCATGACAAGACAAAAAATTTTTTGTTGTTTTTTTTTTTTTTTTAATCTTGAAAAATCTAAATTTTAGCATCTATTGAATTCCATGCCTTATCTTAGTAGTCTCATTTTGTGACTCTTTACCCTAGTGCATCAAAAACACCTTATCACCCCCTAGGGCGGTGACTTCTTTGGTCATACTTCTTGAACAATTTGTTGTTTTGTTCAAATGAGAAAGAGTTTGAAAAGAAATGATCACATGAAACTTTATGAAAATAATAGAAGAATTTCTCTTTAATCATTATTAAATCAAACATCTTTACTTTGGCATGATTAATCAAATAAAGGAATAGTCTAGGCAAACACATGTCAAGAGTAGGGATTATGCTCAAAATCAAGGTCACAATTATGCTGAAAATCAGTTAGACATCAATTTCAAGTGACAAAAACTAAGAAAATAAGCAATGAAAATGCAATAAGTAGCCCAATTTTGAAAGGAGATGACTAGGAAGCAATAAGATATTAAAGGAGAGTCAACTAGTGGCACAAATTCCAATAGATTTCCTCAAACCAATATACTTTGGAGGTTCCAAAGCTTTGATAAAAATATCAGCCAATTGTTTCTCAGAGGGAACAAAATGTAAGATGAGTGAGCCACCCTCAACAAGATCCCTAACAAAATGATGCCTTATGTCTATATGCTTGGTTCTTGAATGTTGGACCGGGTTTTTGGAAATGTCAATTGCACTCATGTTATTACAATATATGAGAAAAAATTCCTCAATAATGCCATAATATACCAACATTTGTTTCATCCATATCAATTGAGTGCAACAACTACCTAATGCAATATATTCTGCCTCTGCAGTTGACAAAGAGACAGAGTTCTGTTTCTTGCTATGCCATGAAACCAAGTTGTTTCCGACATAAAAAGCCCCACCTGATGTGCTTTTTAAGTCATCGCTGCACCCAGCCAATCTGAGTCACTAAAGCCAACAAGTTTATAATTAGTGTCCCGAGTGTACCACAGTCCATAATCTAGAGTACCATTCACATACTTGATAATCCTCTTAATGGCAAACAAATGAGAATTTTTGGGGTCACTTTGAAACCTAGCGCATACATCTACAGCAAATGAGATGTCTGGCCTACTGGCCGTGAGGTAAAGGAGGCTACCAATCATGCTTCTATAAAGAGTATGATCCACACTCTCACCACATGAGTCTCTGTGAAGTTTGACACTTTTGCTCATTGGGGTAATAGCTACTTTTGAGGATTTTAAGCCAAATTTTTTAACAAGGTTTCAACACATACTTGGTTTGTGAGATAAAGATCCCACTTGTCTCTTGTTTAACTTGCAAACCCAAGAAAAAATTCATTTCACCCACTAAGCTCATCTCAAATTCACTAGACATGATTTCAATGAAATTATTAACATGAATCTCGGAAGTGGATCCAAAGACAATGTCATCCACATACACTTGAGCAATTAAAACATCATTTTTGAATTTTCTCACAAAGAGGGTCTTGTCAACAGAACCCCTTTGATACCCTTTGGACAACAAATGAGAGGTGAGTCTCTCATACCAAGCTCTAGGAGCTTGCTTGAGTCCATAGAGTGCTTTTCTCAATTTATAGACACCATTGGGCATATGAGGGTCCTCAAATCCCTTTAGTTGCTTTACAAATATCTCTTCATTTAAATAACCATTCAAAAAGGCTGTTTTGACATAGATTTGATAAAATTTGAACTTTAAGTGACAAGCAATGGCATAAAGCAACCTAACCGACTCTAACCTAGCTACGAGAGCAAAGGTTTCATCAAAATCTACACCCTTTAATTGTGAATACCCTTGAGCAACAATTCTAGCTTTGTTCCTAATTACATTTCCACACTCATCAAACTTATTCTTAAAAATCCACTTGGTTCCTATGACATTTGTTTTGGTTTGTCTTTATACAAGAGTCCACACTTGATTTCTTTCAAATTGATTCAACTCCTCATGCATTGCACTAACCCATTCCTCATGGTTTAGAGCTTCCTTGATTTTCTTTGGTTCTATCACAGACATATAACACACATGAGAAATCTCACTTGCCATTTGCTGCCTAGTTCTAACTGGCTGATCAAGAGACTCTAGAATCTTGCTATATATCCTTATGGTTACATCTAACCCATCTTGGCTTGTCAGATTTATCTCTCAGAATTTTGTCATTTTTGTCAGCTGCTGACTTGTCAGATACAACACTTTCTGTGTCATCAGCAGACTCAACACTTTCAACCTTAGTTCCTTTTCCTTTCACAACATCCTTTTTGTCATTCAATTTTGAAAACAGCTCATCCTCATCCTCAGCCAATTCAAGAAGAGCATTGTGATCATCTATTCTCACGTTAAAGGATTCCATCATGTAGTTGGTTCTCAAATTAAACACTCTAAAGGCTCTACTATTTGATGAATATCCTAAGAACAATCCTTCATCACTCTTTGGATCAAATTTACCCAAATGTTCTCTATCCCTAAGGATATAACATGTACTCCCAAACACTCTAAGGTGCTTTATCTTAGGTTTCTTTCCTTTCCACAGCTCATATGGGGTCTTTTGGGTACCCGATCTAAAATAGAGCCTATTTATGATATAACAAGCCATGTTGACTGCTTCTGCCCAGAAATGCTTAGCAATATTTTTGCTATTTAGCATCACCCTAGCCATCTCAATTAGAACACGATTTTTCCTTTCAACAATGCCATTTTGTTGAAGAGTGATTGGAGCTGAAAATTCATGTCTAATTCCCAACTGACTGCAAAATTCATCAAATATGGAGTTTTCAAACTCAGTTCCATGATCTGATCTGATCCTAGAAATAGCAGACAGACTCGTCAACCCCTTATTTTTCAGCTGTTTGACAATTTTAACAAAGCGTTGGAATGTATCCGACTTTTCTCTTAGAATTGATACCCAAGTAAATCTAGAAAAATAATCCACTATGACCAAAACATATTTATTTCCCCCAATTGACAAAGTTTGAACTGGACCAACTAAATCAATGTGCACAAGCTCAAGTGTCCTAGAGGTCCCTATGTCTTTAACCCTTTTGCGAGGTTCTTTGGTTTGTTAGCCCAATTGACATGGACCACAAACAAAAGTATTGGGTTTTCTTATTTTTGGAAGGCCTTTAACTACCTCATACTTAGATAGCTTGTAAAGGTCATGAACATTAATGTGTCCAAGTCTTTGGTGCCAAAGAGTGCTTGTTTCATCTATGGCTCTATTGCAATTATTATCAAGTTTGATAACATTGCAATCAATTATGTAGCAATCGTCTCTTGACCTTGGAGCATACAAGATTTCATTTCCCTTAGCATCAATTATTCTACATCCACTGTTTGACATGCATACTTCACCTCCCCACTCATCACATAATTGACTTATGCTAAGTAGGTTGGAATTCAAACCCTCTGTAAATCTTACATTTGTTACTTTGGGTATACTGGGTAAGTGGACAGCACCCTTACCACTCACAAAAGACTTCTCACCACCTCCAAAAGTTACACTTCCACCATCATAGGGAGCTAGTGAAGTAAAGACTTCCTTATCTCCCGTCATATGTTTGGAACACTCACTATCTAGGTACTAAACATTCCTTTTAGTGGCTCAAAATGAAGTTAAGGAAACAAGACAATTTGTTGATTGCTTCCCAACCCATTTTTGATGTGCATTTGATTTTGTCTTGGAGCTTGGAGCAACAAGTAAGGCAATTTTATTTACCTCCTTAAGTAGATGATTCACTTGATCTTGGAGTGTAGTATTTTTCTCCATTCTAGATGCTTTCTTTCTTTTGAGCTTGTGACAATTTGGTCTAATGTGACCTTTGACATTGCAATGATGACAAATAGGGATAAACCTTGGTTTTCTAAGAGGAGGAGGATCAACTTTCAGAGTGACACTATTTGGGGCAGAAGTTGACTTAGAATGAGTAACATTTAGACCACTGCCAGTGAGACTAAGACCTTTCTTGTCTCCATGTTCAGATTTGCCCTTGACAAAAGCGGTTTTAGTGTGAGTCACATTAGGACCACCCATATCAAAACCCAACCCGGTTTTGTCCCCATAGAGCTTTCCTTGCCTAATCATTCTATCTACCTTTTCTACTCCAATGGTAAGTTCCACTATACTCTTATTAGCAATATTAACTTCATGTTGAAGTTTCTCACTCAAATTCTTATAAGAAATGTTGCTCTCCTTGAGTACTTTAACTTGACTCTCAAAATTACTCTTCAAAACACCAAATTTCTCTAGTTCTCCTCCTAAGAGTTCAACTTTTTCACTCAATTCCAATCTTAGTTCTTTGAGTCTTGAATTTTCTTCTTTTATGCTAAGAGTTTCAGTGAAGAGCAAGTCATATTTCACACACAGGGCAGAGTATGACTCATCATCTGGAACAGATTCTAGGTCAGACTCACTCTCAACTTGATCAATCTCCTTGATTGATGCAACAAAAGCAACTTCCTCTCCCTCACTCTCGGATGAAGACTCACAATCATGTGAGTGATCACTTTCACTATCACTCCAAGTAATCTTCATGGCTTTGTTCTTGCTGTTGGTGTAATTTCTTTTGTTGTTAGCACATTCAGCCGCTATGTGACCTATTCCCCCACAAGTGTAACACTTCACATCTCTCTTGGAGTTTCTACCTTCCTTAAACTTAGGTTTCCCCTCTTGTTTTCTCTCAAATGATCTTTCTCCTTGAGGTTTGAACTTTTGTTCTCTGAAGTTATTACCACTAGTCCTAGCCTCTCTTCATTTATTCCTAAGGATTCTCCTAAATTTTTTCACAAAAAGGGCAACTTCATTATCGGACATAGTTGATTTTTCACTCAAATTTTCACTCACTTCCTTGACACTTTGTAAGGCAATATCTTTATATTTCTTGCTATCCCTCTCATCCATTTCAAGTTCCATCTCAAAAGTCTTAAGTTTTCCTACCAATTTGCCAATTTTGAGTTCATCCAAGTTTTGAACCTCTTGGATAGCATGTTTTTTGGATTGGAATCCCTTGGGTAGTGACCTAAGTACTTTTTGGACAATGGTGGACTCCTCAAAAGGCTTTCCTAAGGACATGGCTTCATTTGTTAGAGCTTCTAATCTTCCATAAAAATCTGAAAAGGACTCGGTGTCTTTCATTCTAATTTCCTCAAATTTTGCATGAACCATTTGTAGCCTAAGAGACCTCACTTGTTCATCTCCCTCATGGACTACTCGAAGTTTATTCCAAGCATGTCTAGCTGTGACACAGTGTTGAACATGGGCAAATTGTGTAGTAGACAATGCCGTGACAATGGCATTCCTAGCCTTCCTGTTAGAGCTAGAGGCAGTTGCCTCAGCCGCTGTCCACTCAGACCTAGGCTTAAGTAATTCTACTTCATCTATGATTTGGGTATGATGAGACCACTCAACAGTAAGAAATTCATAAGCAAATTCATCATATGCATCAAGGAAGATTTTAAATTTCTCCTTCCAGACAGCATAGTTGTTGCCATCAAAGAAAGGAGGAGAGTTGCAAGAACCCGCAATTCTGTCCCTATCCATCTAAAATGATCAAGCACCAAACTAACAATAGGAACTCTCTATTTTCTTCTAGAGTAGCGCCTTGATACCAATTGAAGTTTGGTATAAAGTGCTTTCACACCCTAAAGCACCTAAGTAAAACAACGATAACTGATCGGACCCAATTTTAAAACTATTTGACAAGACTAAACCAATCAAACACACTTATGTCTGCACGACAGAAGCACAACTCGAGAAACACAACCAACTAGCAATTCAAGTATTTATGTACGGAGTGACAACTTATGCACTCAAGGATCCATCAAAGTAGGCATTCCAGTGCTAGCCACAACTAAAGTGAGATGTGAGATGCTAGATTATATTCAGTTCATCAGATGCAATATAATTAACCATAAGTCAAAGTGTGATGCCATATACCAAGAAAATAAACACAAGTTATATAAGATCCAAATAAACTCAGCAATCACAAAGAGGAGACACACAAGTTGTTCACCCAAAAAAAGCTCAAAGGATTAAAAAACTGGGGGTCTTATCCGCTGACCGGGCAATCCAATATGTTGAGGTTCAATACAAAGTCTATATTAGCACACAAGCTCATTTACCTACTCTAAAGCTAAGTAGCAGCTATCATACCCACTTTGTGCAACCACTAACCAAGTAGGCAAGAGTCATTTACGTTGCTGGCAGCTCAATCCTCTAGCTCATCAACACGTAGCACCCCATTTGAAGCTTGCTTGTGGATCTTCAAGATATGAAAGTGATATGCAATATTTTGGGTTACCAAGATCGACTCCTTCAACCAAACAAGATTTGAAGAAGCCAATATAAACCCAAATCTAAAAACTCGAGTGATGTGTTTATGCTTTTAAAACAATCTGAAACCCATACATAAAACCCATTTAGTTTTTAGACAAAACAAATCAAAATATGAACACAAGAAAATTTTTAAAGAAAAACTTTCAACTCTTGATAAATAAAATACCCATTTGATCTCTCAAAACACTCAGCTCAAAAGCTGCTCAAAAAATTCCGAAAATGTGAGAGACAAAGAGAATGAAGGGCTGCCCGTACCCTATAGCAGCAGCCACACACGCACACCCACACCGTTCCACATGGCAGCCAATAATAGGCTCAAGTCCTAACAAACTTTAAGGACAGCTCATAGTTGAATATGCCAAAGAGAATCTGAAGATTCGTGTGGGAGAGGGGCTGAGTTGTTTTGGGAAAATTTCCATTTTCAGAAAAAAGATTTGGGGAAGATGATGAATAGTGCAAAATGAAAACCTATTAAAAACTGATGTGGGCTGGGAAATAAATGAAAAGAGTAAAAGCCCAATCATAAGAAGTCAGAAAATTAAACACGTGCAAATACCCATTTAGGAGAGTGACCCACATAAAAGACTCTCACGTGAGATCACTTAATATTCACAAGATAGTATGTGTAGTTCCCGTGCCAGAAAAGTGTAGTGTATGATATGTCATAGACTAGTCAAAACATGCACTACTCTGTAAAAAACTGATGTTGCGTGAAATGCATGGTATGGGTATTACCTTAGGCATGAGAGATGTCGGACCAGCTGTGTAGTCTTCATTGCACACTCAAATGTTCCTAACTTAGTCTAGAACTTGTGTGAGATTCAAATCTAAAATGATTACAAGCTGTTTTGTCAAGGAAATTGCCAATACAAATATTGAAACTAACAAGCTACAACCCAGACACAACCCCAAGACTTAGACTCACTAACCCATTTGAAGACCCCCGAACACTTATACATAAACTCAATTTTTGAGTCACAACCACTCTTGATCTCGATCTCAGACCACAAATTCTCTTTCGATCTGCTCAATCTCGTTCTAGTCAAATAGAAGCAGAATAGGATTTAGAATAATTCAGTATATCGTATTCATCTCACTAGGAGGTATTTATAGTGGCACAAATACAAACTAAACAAGGAAAGAAAACTAAACTAGGAAAGAAATTAGTTACAATCCTTGTACACCAAGAATTCCTATAATTCCTATAAATACAAAATAAGCCAGTAATTCACGCTAACACTCCCCCACAAGATGGAGCATAGATATTGCAAATGCCCAGCTTGACAAGTTAATTAGTAAAGGCTTGAATTGATATAGCCTTGATCAAGATATCTGCCAATTGTTCCGCTGTCTTGACATACAGAACTTCAACAATCTTCTCTTCCAATTTCTCATAAATAAAATGCCGATCAATCTCCACATGTTTCGTTCTATCTTGTTGAATTAGATTTTCGGCAATCGTAATTGCTGATTGATTATCACAATATAATCGTATCAGATTCTCAATAGGAAAATCCAACTTCCCCATAAGCCTTTTCAACCATAGCAATTCACATATAACTTTCACTATAGCCCAATACTCAACTTTGGCACTAGACAAGGCTACAACCTTCTGCTTTTTACTCTTCCAAATAACAAGATTACCTCCCACAAAGGTAAAGTAACCAGAAGTAAATCTCCTTCTATCCCCTTCACCGCCCAATCTGAGTCTATATATCCCATGACTTTGACATGCCCATGCTTTGAAAACATTAGGCCCTTTCCTGGTGCCGATTTTAAATTCCTCAAGATTTGCATTACGGCATTCATATGTTGCTCACTAGGATATGCATGAATCTACTCATAATATTCACTGCATATGCAATGTCAAGCCTAGTGTGAGACAAATAAATCAAACAACCAACCAACCTCTGATATCGTCCCTTATGGGTTAGAACATGATCTGTACATTCTTCCATGCGGCGATTTTGTTCAATCGAAGTACTGATGGGTTGACACACAAGCATACCTGCTTCCTCTAATAAATCAAGAACATATTTTCTTTGTCATAAGAAAATTCCCTGTGCAGACCAAGTGACTTCAATGTCCAAAAAATATTTTAAACCTCCAAGGTCTTTCATATCAAATTCAAACGCTAAATAACCCTTTAATTTATCAATTTCATCAAGATCATCACCAGTCACAATCATATCATCCATGTAAATAATAAGAGTTGTCAACTTACCACTCTGCCTTTTTAGAAATAATGTATGATCTGCATTACTCTAATCATATCCATATTTTTTCATAGCAAGACGAAATCTACCAAACCAAGCTCTCAGAGACTGCTTCAATCCATACAGTGCCTTTTTCAACTTACATACAACATTAGAATTGTTAGGGGCATTATAGCCTGGTGGCAAGGACATGTAAACCGCCTCATTTAAATCTCCATGCAAAAAAGCATTTTTACATCATACTGCCACATAGGTCAATCAAAATTTGCTACTAATGACAATAAAACCCAAATAGTGTTAATTTTGGCCACAGGTGCAAATGTCTCCTGGTAATTAATTCCATAAGTCTGAATGAAACCCCTAGCAACAAGTCTATATTTATACCTATCAATAGAGCTATCTGGTTTATGTTTAATGGTATAAACCCACCTACAGCCAACTGGTTTCTTCCCTTCTGGCAAAGGTACTAACTCCCATGTGTGGTTTTTCTCAAGAGCTTGTATCTCTTTAGTCATTGCAACAGCCCATTTTGAATCAGATAGTGCCTTTTGTACCTTAGTTGGAATAGTCATCATAGACATTTGATTTACAAATGCCTTACAAGCTTCAGATAGCCTATGAGTAGACACATAGTTAGCAATAAGATATTTCACTAATTTCACAAGCTTTAGTGAATACCTATCTGGCGGTTTTCCACGATTGCTCCTTAATGGCAACTGATACCTATTGCTCTCAATAGATTCACAAGTAACAATAGAATCATTGGTATTAATCAAAGGTTCTATACTTACCTCAGTGATGTCAGCATGAGGAGACTAGGTACTAAAGAAGCAGAGAGATGAGTTGTAGTGGTCGGATCCATGCTGGCTAGTTCAACACTAGCCAGTTCAGTGCCTTAACCGATTCAGTATTGACTGGTAGTGTGGTCGGTTCAACTACTAGCCTATGTATCTCAGTGTTATTCTGAAACATCTTCAGCCAATTTAACTCTTCAACACTACTCTCTGTCGGAAGAGGAGAAATGGACACTGGGTGAGCAAAATACATCTCATGCTCAGAAAAAATGGCGAGTAGGTGGATTGTCACACCCCGAACCTCGGGCACGTGAAAAACTGCCGAAACTGAAAACTGGAACTGTTTCCTGAAACTGTGGGCTCTTTTTTTGAAACTGTGAGCCATGAATATAAAATAATTTATTGAAACAACTATACTTTACAAAAACACATTTATAAAACCAAGCTGTAAAACCTTTTACATGAAAATCAAATTGTAAAATCAAGATTCTGAAAAGCTGCTAGTCACACTGCCTCGTCTTCTCTCCACTGTCTCCTCAGCCTGCTTAACCTGCAAAACCAAACCCTGCACCCAACCACAGGTGCACCGGGTTTAAACACAAACCCGGTAAGCTCACTAGAGCTCGTATGAGTGAAATCTAACTGGAAACCTCAAATTAATAAATCAGTAAAATAATCAAATCACAATCCATCTTAAGCCTCAAATCATACTCAATTCACAAGATCAGAAATCACAATCCTCAACCTAATCACAAAATCCTCTAGACCAAGCAAATCTACTAAAGCCCATAATACTCATATATCCTCAAATAACAGAATTAAACCCTTAGCACAAAAGATAAAGAATTCCTAACTTCACAGCTTCTAAACCTCAACTGAATCTTCCACTAATCCTCAAATAGATTCCTTAAGTTACACCTCAAGCTCAAACTTAGAAACCAACTAACTTTCCCAATAACTTAGAATCAACTCTCATTTAAACCCTTGACCTCAAATAACCTCTATTACTCAAACCACGGTAACCAATTCTTGACTAATCCTTTAAATTCAAAATTCTCAACACCTCATTGTCACGCTTTGAGATTCCCCAGCTTTAAAGCATTTCATCAAATCCACTGAAAACTCTATGTGAAAATCCGCGTTTGAAATCCATTTTGCAAACTCTTTTCGAAATCAACAAATCTGATCAAAGTTCCAAATTATAAAACAAGAACTATAATTTAATAATAAAAAACAATCTGCAAACTAACAAGATACGAAAACCGTCACCCAATCCACATCCAGCTAACTTGCCGTACATGCGCAGGGCCCACAGCCTGCCGTACGCATGCAGGGCCAATAATCCTGCCGTACATGTGCAGAGCCGGAGTCTGTCATACACATGCAGGGCCAACAAACTGCCGTACGTGCACGCAGGGCCACCCCCAAAGGGCAAGGCATCCCGACACACGGCCCAAAGCCTATGTGTGTGCCGTGATGGGTCCCAAAGACCTATCTGAACTGAGAAGCTAAACGAGTACCAATTGGGTGCTTTGAAAACAATACCAATCTGAAAAGAATATTTTCAGTTCAAATCACCAAAAACCATGTTCAAAACCTTTTTGATATGACGAGAAAATTAACCAAAACTCGAACTTAAAATTAAATCCTTTCTTAAAGAACCAAACGTTACCAAAACTGATAAGTAAGATCAAATCTTTAACTTTATCCAAGAATAAACTGAGTTCTCAAAATTAGTTCCCAAAACCAAAATCCACACTAAATCACCCTAAAGAAAAACAATAACCTTAAATCCTCGGAATTCCCAATCCTAATCAAAAGTCTCCACTTGGACTCATTAATCCTCACCCATAACCACTGATCCTTACTTAAAATTTAACTAATCCTCCATTTCCCAAAATAGCCTTTAAACTGTTGGGATTTCCAATCCTAATTCCATACGACTCTTAACTAGTAACCAACAACCAATTAAATAAGCACACAAGGAAAGCGACTGAACTGAAATTGAAAATTAATTGATCTTAGGTTCACTCACAGTGTTCCGCAAGAAAAGATCGAACCGCCATTCGTGGCTCTTTTGCTCGGATTCCAAAATCCGGCAGCATAACGGCATCGGAAATACAATTCTCGAGCCAACGTACCTGTTAAGACCAGACAACCCAAGAAACAAACCAGAGTTCACAACCATGCCAACAATCACAGAAACGGGCGGGAACCACCACGCACAGTGGCTGCCCGACCCTCGGAGAACACACGGAAGGTCAAGAAGCTCACCCAAACTCACCCACAGGTTTGGGTGGTTGGCCCGAGGCCACAAACCAAGGAATGGGTTACTGGCGCCACCACACGCAGTGGGACCCACGGCGGTCAACGGGTAGTCAACGGCGGTCAACTGCACAAAACTGAAACTCACGTTTAATTAAAACGAACTACACAGGCACGTAGAGTACGTTGAAGGGACCAAAACTCAAACCTAGGTCGACGGCCAAAAGTGGCTGGAAAAGGAAGAAAACTGGCTAGAAAGTCACCGGCCTCCCTAGCTTCGATCCGCCGCCCACGGCGGTCCAACGGCGAAATCAAACCCACCAACACGCTGGGCTTGACGAGTAGAGAAGATCTAGGCAAGTGGGAGGTCGCGTCGTCACCGGAAACGCTGCGATCGCCGCCGTGACACCGACTGTGCGTGAACTGGAGCTCATGTTCTAGGCTGTTCTGGGCTGAACCATGGCTACGAGAAGGTGGAGGAGGAGGTAGCGAGCACAGCAAGCTAAAGTTCGAGCTCAACCGCCACCGGACGCGCCCCCAAGCGCCGGCGGAAGGCGCGGCTGGGAGAGTGTCGCGAAAGAGAGAGAACCTTCGGGAGAGAGGAGAGAGAAAATCCTGAAATGAAATCTGGGTTTCTGTGCCCCTTTTAAAATCCAACTTTTCCAAAATTACAAACTTGCCCCTCTCTTTACACGTCTGTAACTTCCAAACCGTAGCTCCGTTTAACACGTGCTACGTGCCTACGAACTCGTGAGGACGAGACCTTTCCAACGAACCCAAGGTCAACGCAAAAACCTTGCTCGAACTCAAAGTCAACTTTTGGCCCCCAAGTTAAAAAGTCAAACTTAATATTTGAAAAACGCCAAAACGTTTTACCTCCCAAATTAAAATTCCGAAAACCTTTAAAAAGCTTTTCAAAACAGCTTTAGAAGGTACAGGGTGTTACATGGATGGTAGCACCGATAGCCTTTCTGATGGGGATGATAAACAATGAAAACACATTTCACTACACAGGGATCGAGCTTCGTACGATAATGTTTCTGCAAGTGCACAAAAGCAACACACTCGAAAACACGAAGTGGCAAAGTAAGATGAAAGGGAACAACATAAGAGTTCAATGTATCCAACGGTGTCTTAAATTGTAAGACACTAATAGGAATGCGGTTGAGAAGATACACCGCAGAGGTGAGAGCTTGTTCCCAAAATAAAGGTGGCATATTAGTACCAATAAGGCTGGCACGAGTAATCTCAAGAAGCTGTCTATTTTTCCGTTCAGCCACACTATTCTGTTGAGGTGTGTAAGGACAAGTGGTTTCATGAATAATACAATGATCCCGAAAATAATTTTGAAGAACATGATTAACAAATTCACCACCATTGTCGGAACAAAGCACGTTTAAAGTGGCAGCAAACTGTGTTTGAACCATCTTGTGAAAAACTCGAAAACAATTAGAAACATCACTCTTATTTTTCATCAAGTATAACCAGGTCATGTGTAAGACCCCGTACCTTTCCAATGTTTGTTTGAAAAGTTTTTAAAGAATTTTGGGATTTTATTTGAGAAGTAAAGTATTTTTGGGGGTTTTTCAATTTTAAAGATAATTTTAACTTGGGGCCAAAGTTGACTCTTTGTTCGAGCGAGGTTTTAGTTTTGACTTTGGGTCCATTGGAAAGGTCTTCTTCGCATAAGTTCGCAGACACGAAACATGCATCAAATAGAGCTATGGTTTGGAAGTTATGGATGTGTGAAGTGAGGGGCAAACTTGTAATTTTGAAAAGTTGGTTTTAAAAAGACAAAAACCAAATTTTTCCTTAGTTTTCTCTCTCCACTTTCCCGTAGTCTCTCTCTCTTGCGACTCTCTCTCTCTCAGCCGCATCTTCCACCAGCTCGTGAGGGCCGTCCGGCGACGAGCTGGCTTGGTTTTTGGCCTCTTAAGCTCTTATATTCCTCCTCCTCTTTCCCTTGGTCACTGTTTAGCCTAGAAAGAGAGACCCAATTCACGCACAATGGATGGTCGACGGTGATCTCTCTTTTTCGGCGACGATGTGACCTCCCACTTGTAACACCCCGCACTTTTCAAAGTGGTTTTGAAACGCTTTTTAAAGATTTTCGGGATTTTATTTGGAAAGTAAAACGTTTTGGAGGTTGTCAAATTTTAAAGTTTGACTATAAAGTGGGGCAAAAAGTTGACTTTTTGTTCGGGAGGACTTTTCACGTTGATTTTGGGTTCATTGGAAACGTCTCGTCCTCACGAGTTCGTAGACACGTAGCACGCGTCAAACGGAGCTACGGTTAGAAAGTTACGGACGTGTGAAGAGAGGGGAAAGTTGGTAATTTTGAAAAGTTGGATTTTAAAAAGGGCACAGAACCCCAGAAATCAGGCAGATTTTCTCTCTCCTCTCTCCCGAAATTTCTCCCTCTCTCGCGACACCCACTTCCAGCCGCGCCTTTCGCCGGCGCGTGGGGGCGCGTCCGGATGCGGGCCGGCCTGGTGTTTGGCTCGCCGTGCTCGCGCCGCCTCCCTCTTCCCTCCAATGGTGGCGGCTTCCCGTGAAACAGCCCAGAAACTCGCGTTCCAGCTCGTGCACCATGGGTGATCAGCGGCGATCTCACCGTTTCCGGCGACGACGAGGCTCAGTGACCGCCCAGATCTCTTCCTCTCGTCGAGCCCAGCGTGTTGGTGGGTTTGACTGACCCGTGGGACCGCCGTGGACGGCGGATCGAGTGTGGGTGTGCCGTCGGCTTTCCGGCCAGTTTTCGTCAGTTTCCGGCCACTTTTGGCCGTCGACCTAGGTTCGAGTTTTGATCCCCTTGATCTCCTCTACGTGCCCATGTAGTTTGTTTTAGCTAAACGCGAGTTTCGTTTTTGGCAGTTGACCGCCCGTTGACCGTCGTGGGACCCGCTGCGTGTGACGGTTCCAGCGACCGTTCCTTGGTTTTCGGCCTCGGGCCAACCACCCGAGCCTGTGGGTGAGTTTCTCAGACTTTCCGCGTGTTTTCCGAGGGTCGGGCAGCCACCGTGTGTGGTGGTCCCTGCCCGTTTCAGTTGGTTGTGAACTCTGTGGTTATTGCTTGGTTGTCTGGTCTTAACAGGTGCGCTTGGCTCGGGAATTTGTATCCCCGATGCCGTTATGCTGCCGAATTTTAGAATCCGAGCAAAGGAGCCACGAAGGACACGAAGGGTAGTTCGGTCTTTTCGCGCGGTCACTGTGAGTGAACCTAGGACCCTTTAATTCTCAGTTTAGTTGGTTATTTGGTTGCTTGTGTGCTTGTTTGTTTGATTTGGTTGTGAGTTACTAGTTAAGGGGGGGTTACGGAATTAGGATTGGACTATCGATAATTTAAGGATTATTTGAGGTTACAGAATTAAGTAATGTTTGGAACTTTAGTGAAGACTAAGTAAGGATCAGTGATTGTGTTGAGGGTTTGTGAATTCCAGTTGGAGACTTTCGGTTAGGATTGGGATTCCCAGGATTTTAAGATTATTGTTTGTTAAGGTGATTTGGTGTGGATTTCGGTTTTGGGAAACTGATTTTAAGAACTCAGTTTATTCTTGGTTAAAGATAAAGATTTGATTTTATTTGTCAGTTTTTGGAAACTTTGGTTCTTTAAGAAAAGATTTTATTTGTTGTGGTTTGAAGAACTTAAAAGTGGATTTAAATTGCCGTATGAGTACCCAGCTACAGATAAGTTCAGTAAGGTCTTTGGGACCCATCGTGACACACACATAGGCTTTGGGCCGTGTGTTGCGGTGCCTCGCCCTTTGGGGGCAGCTCTGCGTGCACGTATGACCAGTTATTTGCCCTGCCTGTACGATGCAGAATTCCGTACAGGTGTATGGCCAGTTAGCTTTGCCCTGCCTGTACGATGCAGAATTCCGTGCAGGTGTATGGCCAGTTAGATTCGCCCTGCTCGTACGATGCAGCATTCCGTACGAGTGTATGGCCAGTTTTCCAAGGTACTTGGGTGATGGTTTTATTTATATTGCTAGCTTACGGTTGTTCTTGAGAATTATAGTTTTTAGTTCTTAATTGATATTTTAAGAACTTGACCAGTTTTATTGATTTATCGGAGTTTTCAGTTCTTGTTTTATAAATTGGGACTTTGATCAGCTTTATTGTTTTCTAAAAGAGTTTGCAAAATGGATTTCAAACGCGGGTTTCTACAAAGAGTTTTCAATGGATTTATAAAATGTTTTAAAACTAGGGGAATCTCAAGGGGTGACAGTGAAGTGTTGGGAAACTTTGAATTTGAATGTTTAGGCGAGAATTGATTACCGGGGTTTGAGTAACAAAGGTCATTTGAGATTTAAGGGTAAGTAAAAGATTTCGGAGTATCAATGGTTCTAGTTGAGGATTTAGTGTGTTCTAAAGGTTATTTGAGGATAGTGGAAGGATTAATTGAGGTAGTACAGATGTGGGACAGTGATTTGGTTTGGGTAGAGAATTGATGATTAGGTTAAGGATTATGATTTATGATTTGTGACTTGAGGCTTGACTGTGCTTGAGGCATTAAGATGGTTTGTGATTGATCATTTTTATTGAATTATTAATTTGAGGTTTTCAGTAGTTTTCACTCACACGAGCTTTAGTGAGCTTACCGGGTTTGTGTGTAAACCCGGTGCACCTGTGGTTGGGTGCAGGGTTTGGTTTTGCAGGTTGAGCAAGCTGAGGAGGCAGTGGAGAGAAGACGAGGCAGTGGGACCAGCACTGTTTTCAGAAAGTTATTTTACACTGTGATTTTTATGTAAAAGGTTTTGCACTTGGTTTTATGTGAATTGTTTTGTAAAGTTACAGTGATTTCAGTAAATTATTTTATATTCATGGCTCACAGTTTCACAAAAAGGGCCCACAGGAAACGGTTGTCAGTTTTCAGTAGCTTAGACACGTGCCCGAGGGTCGGGGCGTGTCACACTTGCCTAGAAAGACTTGCCTCATCGAGCCCGTCACGGTGGTGTCCTCTGATCATCCACTGGAGCCCTTTTGGCGATGGATCGAAGGTAGGAAGGCCAGCAGCTTCTCAGGCGAGTTTCTTCCTTTTCCAGCCACTTTTGGACATCGACCTAGGTTCGAGTTTTTGTCTACTTAACGTCCTCTAAGTGCTCGTGTAGTCCTTTTTGATGGAAGTGAGTTTCAGTTTTCGTGCAGGTTAACCGTTGTTGACCACCGCGAGTCTCATCATGTGTGGTGGTGCCAACGACTCGCTTTCTTGGTTTTTGGCCTCTGGCCAATCACCCGAACTTGTGGGTGAGTTCTCTCACTTTTTAAGTGTTTTCCAGGGCCGGGTAGCCACCGTGTGTGGTGGTTCCCGCCCGTTTCAGCTGTTAAACTATTAGTTGTGAAACCTGTTGTAACTGTACATGGACTGTCTGGTCTTAACAGGTACCCTAGGCTCAGAAATTATATT
This sequence comes from Purshia tridentata, assembly GCA_003254885.1. NCBI lineage: Eukaryota > Viridiplantae > Streptophyta > Magnoliopsida > Rosales > Rosaceae > Purshia > Purshia tridentata. Next base: position 9,300 of record QANT01004004.1, on the reverse strand, counting down.
TCTGATGCCATTGTGCCGCCAAATTTTAGAATCCGAGCAAAGAAGCCACGAAGGGCAGTTTGGTCTTTATGCATGGTACACTGTGAGTGAAATTAAGTTCAGTTACTTATTTGTTTGGTTTGCTTGTTTGCTTGGTTATTAGTTAAGTGGGTACGGATTAGGATTGCAGATCTCGAAGGTTTAAAGGTTATTTGAGGTTATTTTGGAAATTAAGGATTATTGTGGTTTTGAAGGGTATTGAGGATTAATGAGTTCCAATTGGAGAATTTAGTTGGATTTCAAGTAACGATCTTGTGGATTTACTTAAGGTTATTTTCAGCTTAAGGGTTAAATTGAGGTTAATCGGATTTTGCTAATTATTTGAGGTTATTTTTGGGTATTGAGGATTTGTGAATTTAACTTGGATTATTAATTTGAGGTGTTGGATTTATTCGATTGGTGATTTGATTGTTGAATTGTGGACTTTGTGATTTGAGGCTTAAGTCAGTTTTATCATTTGACTATCTTATTAATTTTATTGTTGAGGATTATTGTAAGTTTTTCACTCATACGAGCTCTAGTGAGCTTACCATGTTTGTGTTTAAACCCGGTGCACCTTTGGTTAAGTGCATGGTTTGTTTTGTAGGTTAAGCAGGCTGAGGAGATAGTGGAGGAAAGACGAGGCAGTGGGACCAATTTTAAAAGGTACAGTTGATTTTTTTTTTTTATAAATGTTTTTGTAAATTACAGTTAATTTGAATAAAGGTTTTATGTTCATGACTCACAGTTTCAGGAAAAAGGCTTACAATTTTCAGTTTTATATTTTTCACGTGCCCGAGGGTCGGGGCGTGACATCATGCGAGTGCAATCATCCACAAATATGACAAACCAACGATAGCCAGAACTAGTAGTAACTAGGGCAGGACCCCAGACATCAGAATGAACCAAAGCAAAGGGGATAAATTTTTTATTAGAACTAATAGGATAAGTGGCATGATGGCTTTTAGCCAAGACGCATGTGTCACACTTAAAATCCGAAGGTTTACAATCCAAAAATTAGGAAGGAAACAAATAAGCTAAATATCCAAGCGAAACATGTCTCAGATGAAAAATACCATAACCAAATTTTATTCTCGAAGGCATGCGTAGAACCCCTGACAGACAATGTTTTTCCCACACACACATCATCATAGTATAGACCTTCTCTCTTAGTTCCATGCCCAATAATCTCCCCGCTATTGAGATCCTAAAAAATACAGAATTTAGGACAGATTAATACCAAACAATTCAATTGTTGTGTTACTTGCGGAATAGATAATAAATTATTCAAGAGCGCAAGAACCAGTAAAGTATGGTCCAAGGTTAGAGAAGGAGTTAAATCAACACTTCCAACATTAGTAACTGGATATGAGACACCATTAGCATTAGCAACAGTAAAGCAACTTGGTGGACTATGAGTTCGAAGAAGAGAAGCATCGAATGTCATATGACTCGTGGCTCTGGAATCAATAAACCAACCACGGTCTTTTGCCAAATCAGAAGTAAGAAGAGCTAGTCCAATATTACCTGGTTCTTGGACAAGTTCAGTCTACAAAAGAGTGAGAGGAGACAGCAGGTGCGGCAGTAGGAACCCCTTTAGCTAGTGACAAAATAGCAGGTGTCGATGTTGACAACAACGATGCAAGCGGTGTTGGTGGGAAAGATAGGTCAGTGGTGCAAACCATTGCCTTGCCTTCCTTCCTTCAAGAATTATTCTCGCATCCATCACGAGCCTTTTTATAGCTGTCCCACCACTCGGGATATCCATGCTTTTTAAAACATTTTGCCACAACATGTTTCTGACTTCCTCAATGAGTACAACAGCCACCACTGGAGCCTTGAGAAGGCTGCTGAGTTAATGGGTTATGCCCAAATTTCTTGACAACCATAGCCATGCTAGCCACGCTAGAAGCACTACCTGGATTAAGCATGGTATGCTGACTCTCTGGGTTACGAAACGGCTCTGTACGAAGGATTTCTCCATGAATAGTGTCTTAAATATCATCAAGACCAGTTAAAAAAAAATAAACACGTTCCTCATCAATCTCTTTCTTGCAAGCCTGGATCACATCTACTTGGGTAAAAGTAATCAGTTTACGATGATCAAGCTCCTACCAGATAACTTGCAGATCAGAGAAAACAGAGGCAACAGGTCTGCATGGCTGCTTAATCTCCATAGCCTTGTGTGAGAAATCGTAGATGATTGATCTATCAGTACCTTCATAATATGTCTGAGATACTGCATCCCAAATATTCCTTGTAGTAGGGAGACGAATAAACAAATTCATCACAGTTGGTTCCATGGCACCAATAAGCCAACCTTCCACAATAGTATTCTCCATCACCCACTTATCATAGGCAGCAATGGCAGGAGCAGGTTCTAGAGTAGTACCAATAAGATACCCCATTCTCCCTCTTCCTGCAATAAACATGGTAACAACCTGGGACCAAAGGTTGTAATTAGTGCCATTTAATTAACACCATAAGGGATAGATGTTGGCTCTGAAGTAATATTCATAACTGGTGGAGGAAGGGATGGAGTTTCCATGACAACCGATTGGTTAAAAAAGTTGCTGATGTCAACAATATCATCTGCCATAGAGTAGAGGTATGTTGAAATAAGTTAAATAGATTAGATATATTAGATTTGTAGAGAGATGTAGGTTTAGGTAACAGGGAGGCATAGTAAGAGCAACAAAGCAATAGAAGGGTAAGAGTAGCAGCGGAGGCAGGATCTTGGAAATCCTGCTCTAATATCAAGTCAAATAGAAGCAGAATAGGATTTAGAATAATTCAGTATATCGTATTCATCTCACTAGGAGGTATTTATAGTGGCACAAATACAAACTAGACTAGGAAAGAAAACTAAATTAGGAAAGTAATTACAATCCTTGTACGCCAAGAATTCCTATAATTCCTATGAATCACTACTAGAAAAATGTCAATAGACATCAGTACTTTGTTATCAATTTTTAATAAAACTGATATTATAGAAATTTAGATATCAGTTGATTTTTTTGATGACATCTAAACAATATTCAATATCAGTGGTCTTTAAAACTAATATCTAAACTTTTACCCATAAACCAAAAACATCCTAAAAGCTGATATCTAAAATATGAACTGATATCTTTAGTTTCATTGTTTCATTATGTGATTAGGCATTGAATGTTTCCTCCCAACTTGAAATTTTTTTCCTACTAGCTACAAGTTACAACCCAGACACAACCCCTAAGACTTAGACTAACTTACCCATTCGAAGAGACAAAACGCGATTAAGAACGCCACTGTACCTCGCCCGCTAACCCCCCCAACTCTCCTTCCTCTTCTGCTTCTTCTTCTTTCTCAGACCACTAAAACAGCTTCTGCGTGAGAGGTATTGAGGGCGAATTCGACGTCATCTACCAGTCTTGGGCTTTCAAGCCCCAAAGACTTCTCCATCCCATTCCCAGCGTGGGAGGTGTAGTGAGCACGATCTTCCTACCACCACTTCACCTCTCGCTCTCGCCTGTGCCAATATCAAAACCATCTTGAATTCGAAGCTAGGGTTGGGGGAAATGATCTTCCTCTTCCTCTTCCTCTTCCTTGCGTCACGAACAAAGGACACAGAGCACCTCTCATCCTCCTTGCCTTGGGTAAGTTTCACGCTCAATCATCTTCTTCCTCTTCCTCTATTTTTGTACGACTTATGGGTAAACTGATTTTGTTTTAGGGTTAGGGTATTTGAATTTAGGGTTAGGTAAAGGGTGTTTGATCAATCAATTTCTTTGCCTTCAAATTAATTGGGTTAATTGATTTTAGGTTAGTGGGTATTAAGTTGTCAGATAGTAATTTTTTTTCTTTGTAAAATATTTGAGAATCTTGGTTATAATGTTATTTGATCCGTTGAGTGTGTAGTTGTGAATTGTGTATTCTTTGTTCTGATACTGATGATGCTTAGGAGGTACATATGCAGCTACTGTAATTGAATTTTTGCGCCTAAGAGTTGATACTTTCCAAAACTTCATGTTGCATTGTTCCCAAAGAGTATGTTCTCATCATCCAGTCAAGATAATATTAATCACATAACCACTACAAGGTTCATTTATTAAGGAAATCAATTATCATAGACCATTTGGTGTTGTTTCAATTTTGATCAGCATACTAACATATGATGGATATCAGACTAACATTTGGGAATGCTATAAGGTTATAAAATGTTCTATGATTATCCGACTGTGCTCTCATTTTATAACTTGGTCACTTTTGATCAGTGTAGTGCCTCATTTAATCTGAGATTGAGTCTCTATGTGTTCACTGGCCTTGCAATATGGCAATATATAATTCTTTTGAACTTTGTATCAGGTTTTATTTTCGCAAAGCTTTAGGTTTAATCACTTGTAGGGGAAAATGAGGGAAACAAAATTGAGTTTGACTGTAAAAAGTGTTTAAGTTCACATGGAAAAAAGCATGAGTATCGGTTTACACAATCATATAAAATAGGGGGTTTCAAATATGATTTAGTACACCATTTTCTTCAAGGTTACAGAAAATGCATGTGCTTTTAGAAAAGGCATTATGATAACATTCAGATAGAAGACTTAAACTCCTAAGTTACTGTTAGATATTTCACGGGACAAAAAAAAAACCTACATGCTGATTCTACATGCATAATTCAATTTATTTTTTTCCTTCTATTGGTTAGCAAATTATGGTGCCAAATATTGCCAGACCACACATCAATAAGTAACATAGTAGAAGATCTCTCTCTCTCTAACCCCCCCTCCTTCTCCAAAAGAAGAACTAAGATCATGCACCTTTGAACCTGCATATAACACCATGAATCTCAATATATGAAGCAATGACTACAATTTTATAGCTTACTTTTTTCTTTTAACTTTTTCTAAGTATGTCAACCGTGCACTGTATCTTATCCAAACATGGCTGCCACCTATATTAATGTAGCAATGATGGAAGAAGGTTTGGGGAACGTCCATGTTGCTTTTATGTACCTTCACGAAGCTCTAAAGTGCAATCAAAGGCTACTTGGAGCTGATCATATACAGGTCTCTCTCTCTCTCCCCCCTCCCTCCCTCCCTCCCTCTCCCATTTGAAAGTCTGCTACAAAGTTTGTTTTATGTAAGTAATTCTAGTTAGACTACAATTACCCAAATCTAAGTCTAAAGTGATAATAAAAATCAAAAAAGGACAAAGTGTACTGGATCTTCATCAGACTTGAGCTATGTTGTACAATGATAATAACTTAACTCTTATATTTTTTTGTTATTCTGAGAAAAGAATAAAATTTATTTCTATCTTACAACTGTTTTTTTATTCACTAATTCATAGTTTTTCTGGTGTCAATGGCTTTTATAAATCTCACTCTATGTTTACCTACATCGATACTCTCGTATGATTTAAGGTTTATTTTTGAACCTTTAAATGACTAAATTAAAGAAGGTTAAGTCTTTATTGAACAACCTTAACAATCTAAGAAACAAAATTATGAAATTGTATTAATTTTTGGAGATATGATATTGTTGGATGGTGATCAAGATGTGAGTTAAGGTCAACAAAATTAGATGGAATCCTTGGCCCTACCATACATTGCTAGCTTCTCTCTCTCTCTCTCTCTCTCACATCCTTTATATTGTTAGGAAAGTTGAAGATATTCTAGTGATAAGGTGTGCACAATTCTATATGTATTGCAGCTTTAGAATTTTAATGAATACCTTGTCTTATTATCCTAAAAGTTAATTAGGTACACCTTTTCCCTTATAAATTGGTTCTGCATTTTGATTTAAGTGCTTAAATAGATGTTTCTTTTATGCGTTCTTAAATAAAGGAAGTTAAATGAAAAACATATATCTTTATTGTCTCAGGATATTTGAAGATAAGTATATTTTTATTTTGGTCTATTCCCTTTGATGTTCTGCTGTTTTGAGGGTGGAGATTTATATCTTCCTTGTATTTTTTTTTTCCCCTTCTCATCCAATCCAAATGCTAAAAACAGTAAAAATTTGAACAAAAAAGTTGATTATTGATACATTTTCTGAATTGCAAGTGGCAATTACCTCTGAATGACTCCATAAACAATCAGTGGTTTTAAAATAAATAAGCAAATGGTTTCCCCAACGTCAGTTAAGCACTAAAAATTAAATGTAACTAATATTTGTGCATGACCTACAAGTCTTTCAATTAAATATTATGAACTCAATTGTTGATCGATTATATTAGAACTAACAACTAACAGAGGAGAGGTGGCCAAGGCCAATGTGCCCCAACCCCTCCTTCCAGTTTCGAATCCCACTATCACCAAAAAAAAATCTTAATTTAGCATTTGCACACCACCACTCAGCACCATCGATCTATTTCTCTCTCTAGGAAAAAGTGATAAAAAAGAATGAGAAACTAGATTCTTACAAACATTAATTATTCGATTAATCATCTAAGTAATTTTAAGCAATAATTATTAGATTGCCAAATAAAGGGAATGTTTGTTTTATATTCTATGTGAATTATGAAGTGAAACTGGTATCTTAAATTCTTGCGCCAACTTGCTTTTTGAAATAAGGTTTTTAAGTCCTATATGAATAAGGATTGTCACCTCTGCTTATTTATTTGCGTGTCTTCAAATGATTAAGTTATGTATTCATGCTATGCACTAATATATATTAATTAAGTTGATGGTAATGAGTTTGAATATTTGCTACTTATAATAGATTCAATTTCTATCATTTGTGTCCATTGCCCACACCTGTCAATGTTACCATCATAAATTTGTGGCTTGCCTTTTTTGTCTCTGCAACCTTTCTGTATGTTGTATTTTTTGGCTACTGCCTTGCCATTTATGATTTTTCAGTGCATCTTTTTCATAGAAAAATCTAAAAGAATAGGTTATTTTTCCTACTGTGCAGAGTACATTAAAATTAATTATGGATGATTGTAGCCATATATATATATATATTCTTATGAGTTAGTGGTTTAGGCGTATGAAATTGTTATTCGGCAAAATTTTATAAGTAAGAAATATTTAATTTTGCCTATACTAAGGCTTTGACTAAACTTAGAAATGATTGGACTTTCTTTTTGGCAGTTTGGAGGCACTTGGATATTGGATATTTTCTTTTTGACGTACATTTTGGAGAAACTTAGCTATTGGATGCTTTATTTTGAGAAGATCGAGTTAACAGGTTACTCTCATATTATGAAGGCTTGTTTTTGTTACTATAGGACCTACATATTAGTGCTTTTTAAAGGCCAATTTGAAACTATGGAACTTATTAAACTATTATGCTTATGGAGCCTTAAACTTGGTGTTTGGATTAACTTATACTTTGAAACTATTGTACCTTTTATTTGATTAGTTGCAGGCTTTTCATTCACATTTAATTTATATGCATGCATATATATATATATATATATGCTACTAGCTTGGATCTATGTTTGAAAAAGAATATGTTTTTTCTTATGCACTTGTACTTAATGTTTGCAGTGGGCTAGCGAAAAAAACAAGCGAAGTAGTTATTTAGAAGAACAAATTGATGAAGTTTGAGTTGAATGAGGAGAATTTGTTACCCTCAACTATACAGATTGACTTGCAGCTTGGTATAAAAGTGGTTGTTGTTCTGACTATTTTTGTAAAAGGAGCTAGCTAGGGTGAATGTAGCACATAGGTGCACTGCCATACCAATTTACTTTGTACATGTTTGCAGGTTTAGCATAGAAATTATGCATATTTTGAATGGTGAATACTAGGGGTTGACAAGATAAAATTTAGAGTGCTTGCTTATGGTTTTACAATGGAAAGGCTTTCCCTACTTTTAAAGAGATTTTTTATTTCATTTTTGTGAACATGAATATTTTTGTATGTGAATGTTCGAATGTTATGAGAATGGAAGCATTTTAGTTGCAAGCTTACAATTTTCAAATGTTAAAGCAAGTATATTATTGACATTACATATCTCAATCTTCCTCAAAACTAATATGTAAATATACATTTATACTAGTTTAAAATAAAAATATGATATGATAAACAGATTAAATATCAGTTATAGAGTTAAATTTGATGTAAAAATACTATTAAAATAGTTTGTGTATGAATTATAACATCTAAAAACTGTTGAAAACTGATATTTAAATATCTCTTTTATATCAGTTATGAAAAACAAATTAATGTCTAAACTATGTTAGATATCTTATTATGTTTTTTAAGATATCAGTCAATTTTAAAACTGATATGTATTGGTTATCATTGATATCAGATTTTCAATAAATAAGCTAACTAATACTATTGTAGACATCAGTTAATAACTGATATCTGAAAAAGGTACATTAGATATCAGGACGCGCCTTATCAGTCGATAACACTAATAGACATCAGTTATTGACTGATATGTATTAACGTTTTTCTAGTAGTGCGCGTGCACGTACGGCAGGTTAATGGCCCTGCATGTGTATGATAGACTCCAGCTCTGCACATGTACGGCAGGATATCGCCCTGCATGCGTATGGCAGGCTATGGGCCCTGCGCATGTACGACAGGCTATACGGGGAAGTTGGGAGCGAGCGAAATATTTGTGTTAAATCTTAATATTTTGTTTATGCGAGGAAAATCTTGGAGTTATGAATGATGAAATTTTCGTTCTTTCAAATTGAGAAATCGCAAAGTGTTTTTACTAGTTATGGCCAATGATTTGTTAAAAAACATTTAAATCTATTTCAAAACTGGGGGTTTTCATGCAAAGTTGGTTAGGTCTTTGTATGAAAATTTTTGGTTAATTGTAAAAGTTATTTTATTTTGTCCACTCACTGGGTTGTCTCACATTTACCTCGTGTGGTTTTCTTTTAAAATTTCCCCCAGGTATCTGCGGTGGAGCGGTCGAGCAGGAGATACGTCGAGGATTTCATAGATTGTAGAAACTTGTAAATTCTCCCCTAACGTCTTATTTAATTTTACCATTTACAGTAGTTGGATTGTCACGGTGTAAATGTTACGGTTATTAGCACAAGCATTACCTTAGTTTACCTTTTATTATGATTTTGGGTCGGAGACCTTTGTTTGTGGTAGAGGAGCTGGATTAGAAGTGTAAATTACAGGTTTTCTAAGGAAGGGTAATCCAGGGTTAGTCCAATTTCAGGGGAGGTTCTGCCGAATTTTCGGTAGGATTTTCCTTGACATTGGATTCCCGTAGGATCACCCCGAGTTCAAGGGTGGAATTCGAGGAGGGTCCTGTCATGTCGTCCCTATAAGAAAAAGATAAATACGTCATAAGTTTATGTGACTTCATGATATTTTGCTAC
>QANT01004002.1:11905-43758 GCA_003254885.1 Purshia tridentata | reverse complement strand
TTATTGTTATATTTATTGACATGTGAAATCATTCTCATTTCTCATTGTAGTGTCTATTAAAATATTAAAAATTAAAATTGATGTTAGACCCACATGAAATCAGGAATGAGATTCCTAATACTGGGGAATGAGATTCTTTAATGGATTCAAATTGAAAGAGGAGAATCAGAATAAAAATTTTCATATATACAAAATTAATTTTATCGAAGGGATGAAAGTAAAAAATAAATAAATAAAACTTGAATTATTTCACATGCATTGCCTGTTTTTTAGAGTTCCAATCAAGAGATTGGATGGTCGAGCAAGGAACCGCTTCTTGATCTAAATTCTTTTTTATCCTCAGGGTAAAGGCTTTTAATCCAAGTCAGAATTTAAATTACAAGTCGACCTAATGAACACAATGTGTTTAATTTCGTGTGTGCGAAAGTGAATTTGACAAAGGAAAAATAACAAAATTTGAATAGCAAAAATATAATGGAATTGAATGCTATTATCTACACTAATCAAATCTATTTCTATATGAATGGAAATTAAGAGTTATATTTTTATCAACAATGCTACATTTATCATATTTTTATACCATCATATGTGGCAATCTACGTAGCATTCATACATTGTATACTAAAAAAAAACACTTACCACATTTTTATACCATAATTTTATATCATTTTATGTGTCAACTTACATAATATTCATACATTGGATGCTAAAAAAAAACAAAAACCCTAAAAATAAGGAAATATCTTAGCAATTCAATAATGACATGTAAGATGATACAACAAATATGGTATAAAAATATAGTAAGAATAGCATTATTGTAAAAAAAAATAAAAATAAAAATCCTAAAAATAAGAAAATACCCTGCCAGTACAATAATGATATGTAAAATAGTATAAAAATATTGTAAGAATAATATTATTACATTTTTATTGAAATAAACTAGCGTATTCTTATTTTTGGATGGAAACTGGACAACACAAAGAAATGAGTGACATGGAAAGTGAATGGCATGGTGATGCAACACACGGCCGGGGGAAGATATACAGTTTTTGGGAACACAACCTACCTTAGATTTGTTGATTTTTACATGGAGAATGGCTAAAAACAAGGGCTTCTATAAAACTAATAATTTTCTAAACTGTCATAAAAATAGGGAAAAAGAGAGAAATCTCTTCTCAAATTTTATTAATTTTCAACCACCACCTCAAAAGAGTACAAGAACTTATATTTATCAGGCTTAGATTACTTAGGCACCACACATACTTGGGCGACAAGAATCTTAATTAAAACAAAATCTAAAATAAAATAAATCTAAAATATCAATTAAAACTCTATCTTACCAAACCCAAGAAAAGTTCATAAAACTAATAGAGACTTCTTGTTATCAAAACCCTTTGCTAGGGTTCGATGACCGAAATGACATCAGATCGAAAAAAACAAATGCATTTGCAAAATAACAAATGGTTTTAATACGTCTACATTAAAGCCCTTTGCTGGGTTCACTGACCGAAACGGAATCGGAACAAAAGTTATGTCACACCCCAAGCCTTAGGCACGTGAAAAACATATAAACCTTTAATTTAAACCTTTCCTTCCTGAGCCATGAGTGTAAAAACAAAATAAATCTTTTGTAAACAATTATTCAACACCATTGCGTAAAAACATTTAATAAAATCTTTCGTAGTCTCACTGTCTTGTCTTTTGTCCACTTTTTCCTTAACTTGCTTAACCTGCAAACACACAACTCTACACCACAAATATGGTGTACATAGTTTAAACACAAACCCGATTAGCTCACTAGAGCTCGTATGAGTGATATGAGTGAAAAATCTTAATCAACTTAACTAGAAACCTCAAATAATAATCAACTTCAATAATTTCTCAATTTACCATTAATCAAGCATCAATAAAATAATAATCCTCAAATTAACCACATAAACCACAATAATAATTATAAATCATTAACATCAATACAAATAATTCATATTATATTCCACTAATTCTCATCATCATCCAATGCCCATATATCTAAATCCCTTAAGCTGAAAATAACCTTAATTTAAACTCTAGATATCCAATCCTATATTATATCTACTTATCTAGTATATATACATCAATCAAAGCAAACAAACAAGTCAAACAATTTAACCGTTTAAAAACTTTTAAAATTCAAGCTTGCGCTATACTTGAAATATAACATAATATTAATGTAATATAAAAAGACTAGAGTTTTCACATAAATCCAAATTCACATAAATCACAAGAATTAAATAGCAGTTAATTCTTGTGATTGTGAGTGAATTTGTATTTGAACGTTGACACTGACCCAGCTAGCCTCCAAATCCCAAATTTTTTTTTTTTTTTCAATTATAGGGAAAAGAAAACAATAAATTTGGGGCTGAGTGTCCATACAAACCTTCCATACAGAATTTATGCTTCTTTCAACCCAAGCCCCATTTTCACTCATAAAGCCCAAGCAAACCAAATTAAAAGGGTTGCTCCACATTGGGGTGGGCATTTGGACGGTAAAATCGTGGAACCAAACCGAACCAAATTGTTGGTGAAAAAACTGTGTTGACTTCTTTTGGTCAAAATCGTAAAAAACCAAATCAAACCGTTGGTGGCTGGTGCAGGTGTCGGTTTTGCAACAAAAAAAAAATATATGAATCATACCGAACCGTAAATATATATATATAATTATAATTTTAAAAAAATATTTATGGTTTATATATGATTTTAAATTAAAAAGTGACCAAAAAAATTGAAAGTTTAAATTTTAATTTTTAATTTTCTATTATAGAGTTAAAAAAAAAACCCCCATATTATATAAAATATATTTTTATAATTAATCAAACAATAAAGAATAAACTTTAAACATATATATATATATTAAAATATAAGGTATCATATAGGTTATAATAATTAATGTTAGGATGTACATGGTTTAGGAATATAAAGTGTTTTCCATTTATAGTTTAAACTATAGGGTATAGCTTAAAAAAAATTAGAAATCTTAGTAATATATATTTTATAATATATATATAAACAATTATGTATAGGCCCAATTATGTATCATAACACCAAACCAAACCATGACCATATGAAGTTTAGTTTGATTTGATTTGGTTTTCCACTAATTTTTACGGTGCAATGCATCAAACAGCACCGTGTATGCATTTAAAGTGCGGTGCATGGTTATACACAAACACTGATCCGCACTGTAGCCCACCCAACCTAATATAAAAAAACAAGATTTTCATATAAATCAAAATTCACATAAATGACAAGAATTAAATAGCAGTTAATTCTTGTGACTGTGAGTGAATTTGGATTTGAACCATTGAGACTAACCCGCTAGCCTCCGGATCCCAAATTTTTTTTTTTTTTTTAAATTTAGTTTTTCAATTATAAGGATAAGACAACAACAAATTTGGGACTGAGTGTCCATATATAATTTATGCTTCTTTCAACCTAAGCCCCATTTTCACTCATAAAGCCCAAGCAACCAAATTAAAAAGTTCGTTCCACATTGCTCATTCATTTCTCATCCTTATCTTATCCTTTTCCATTTTCTGTTATAAAAAGTATCGAAGAATACAAAAATTAAAACAAAAAAGGTAAAAGGTGTACAGCTTGATGCTTAAAGCATGTCCAATGGTGACAAATGTACATATAACCACAATATGGCATTCAACGTGACCCCAAAGTACACAAACCTCAACCCTTGCACTTCACGTACATGCATATGTCTTCTCTTGCCATACACAAGTCTATGAAACTTTCACACATTAAATAAGCCAAATATTTCGATCATTATTAACCAAACTCAAAGCTTAAAACTCCATCAATAATGTCCTCATCATCTCAGATCCAACAACAGCCTGGACCCAGTTCTTCATTCTCTATTGAATCCAATATTGAATCCTCAATCCAAAGTCTCATAAGAAGCTGGTACACAAGGCAACAATGGCAGACTTTCTTCAATCCCACAGTACCTCAACAACAAGACCTCAATATATCACCATGGAGGACCCACTTGGCTATTTTCTTAGAATCCACACCAGTTCATGCAATTTCTCTCTCACTCCTCATTTTAGATCTCATCTTCACCATCCTTGAACTCTCCTCATCTTTATTGCAAACCAGCTGCAACAACAACAACAAAAACAACAAAAACATACAACAAATCTGGTTCCACTGGGTGGGCATTGCTATTCTCACCCTGCTGTCAGCAAAGACGGCAGCTCTCGCTGTGGGGCTGGGGGGAGCGTTCTTTAGGCGTCCGGGTTATGTGGTGGACGGCGTCGTTTTGGCGGGGGCGTTGGGTTTGGAGGCGTTTTTGGAGAGGAGAGGGGGTGGGCTACTGGTTGTGGTGAGTTTGTGGCGAGTTGTGAGAGTTGTGGAGAGTGCGTTCGAGTTGAGTGATGAGGCCATTGCAGCAATGATTGAAAGCTTGGTGTGCCAGTTTGAGATGCTGAGGGAAGAGAATAGGAGGCTGTTAGAGACCATTGCTGACAAAGATACAACTATCCAAAAGCTCCAACAAGATTTAGATCAATGTACTTGTCATCAATGTGCTTCTCAAAATTCTTCACCTTATTGATAATAACTTATTCCACCAAAAAACTATCACCTGGTAACCGATTTTAAGGGTGAGTTAAGCCCACGAGACTTTGACCTAGTATGATTTGTACTTCTGAACAGGAAGACTCTCTCCTGTAAAAAGGAGAGAGCGGAAGAAATGTATAAAGAGAGAGAGAGGGGCCCAGCAGCCCTCTCTCTCTCCTTCCGCATTTCTTCCGCTCTCTCTTTCTGCAAGAAAGAGCTCTCTCCTGAACATTATATGTTGGGCATTTGACCCGGTGTTTCTTTCATACGTAGCGCAACATTTTATCTATTCTTATTTTTGCATTTTTTTCACTGTTTTTTTTTTGCTGGAAAGAAGGGTCCTTTGGACCATTGAATACGCTGGCATGTAATATCATCAACACCATCACTACAGTAATGTTGGTGTTAATTAACTAGTAGGCTAGTGGCTAAGGACTTTCATTTTTGCGACATGCTATATGAATTCACCAAGTCTAATTGAAATTTAGTTTCCTATTACTTAATTTTAATTTTGGTTAAATTTCAATTGCATCAGCTGACATATATATGTTTATATAAATGTTGAGAATCATCAATATTATATTTATATATACACACACATCAATATTCTTATATTGGTATCATCAGTTATAAATCCTTGAGCATAACCCGCACTACGTCGTCCTTTTGTATGAGAGACCTGACAAGGCCCAGCACGAGTACTTGGGCTCGGAATAGGCCCAAATAAATAAAGAAACTATTTATTTTTGCTTTAGAAAAAAATAAAATAAAGAAACTTTAAGGGTAAAAATAAATAAATAAAGAAACTCTTGTGGGCGAAAAATAAATAAAGAAAACTACAAGCAAAGCACTGCGTAAGTGCGTCGCTGTGACTCGTCCTGGCATTGAAGCCATTATCGCCACTTCTCCGAGCTTCAGGTATCTCTCTCTCCTCTCTCAGTTGAATTTTATTTATTTTTGCTGGATTTGGGTTAGTGTCATTACAAAGAACAAGTTAAATGATATCAAATTTCCTCAAATTTAAATGATTTTACAGTACAAATGAATTAAACCCACTATGCAGATTCAAAATGACAGTAGCTCCTTACCAACCAAACCCTCTAATTTTTTCAATTTTTAGTTTTATTTTTAATATTCTAGTATTGGTGTAGTTTTAGGATTACAGACTTTGTTACAAAAGAGCATGTTTATGCTTAAAAGTAGCTTACTTTGATAATATTCAGACAAAATGACTCCTGGGTTTGGATTTGGTAGGTTTCAGGAGCATTTAAATTTTACACAAATGGAAGCCAATTTTTTTCGCTTTCTTAAGATTGTGGGTGTGGGCTACAAAGCCAGAGCCGAAGCTCAAGGACGCATGTTGTATTTGAAATTGGGTTACAGTCACGAGGTTGAATTGACAGTTCCACCTGCTGTTCGTGTTTTCTGCTTCAAGAACAATGTGGTTTGCTGCACTGGAATTGATAAGGATAGGGTGCACCAGTTTGCTGCCGCTGTCCGAAGTTGCAAGCCACCTGAAGTTTACAAAGGCAAGGGTATAATGTACATCGACGAAGTTATTAAGAAGAAACAAGGAAAGAAGTCTAAGTAATTCAATGTCCCAATCCAATATTGCTGGACATGGTAATATTTCTTTTTGCTTTCTGAGTTCGAATCGGAGAATTTTGCTAGTTTGGGATTTTCATTCAAACTATTGTTTTTTTTAAATCTAGGTTGCTTAGTTTGCATTTTGGGGGGGCTTTCCTGAATTTAGACTATGGAGGTTGGGGTGCCCCTCTTTTGTAGACACAGTGGCAATAACGATAACTTCACAACACATTAGATTCTTTGATAATAAACTAAGTATCAACTGAATGATTTATTCTTAGACTGGACTAGCCTAGCAATCAGAGCATCATCTGTTACAGTTTTAAGACTGTTCCAATTCTGAGATTGAAGCATTAAAATTTGCATCTCTATGCTTTAGTTGTAGCTCAAGTGAAGTTCTCTTTTTGCTACTGTGAGAAAAGAATAGTTTCTGTACGCTTTACATGATCAAATTCTCATAATATTATTGATTCATTTGAATAAGGCTATGAAGTTACAATTTCCATCGGAAATTTGTTTTACAGCTATGATTGTTTGTGTGACAGTGACTTGCTGACTCATTATTAGTCTGTCTTGTACAAACACACACACACACGCACGCGTCCTCATGTTAATGGATAATTAGCTTGAAACTGTGGAAGTTCCACTTAGATACCATACTAGGATAATTGTCCACTAATGTTTTGTGATATTCAGAAATTAGTTTTTAGGTAAAACTTAGATTGAGTATTATTGAAATATTTGCATACTTGATTTGGCATTGGGTGATTTGCCTCCGAGTTTGAAAATGATGACGTTTTGGGTTTTGGAGATATGGATTTTTAGACTTTAGGTGGTTATTGGTATCCATGGAAGATGGTTTTTGTATTTGAACACTGAATGGGATTTTAATCCTATAATTTGTAATGTCATTTCCACTATGTTACCAAATTAAATGGTAAGGAGCTACTGCCATTTTAATATGAAGGTATCACAGGTTGTGCATTAGACTTCACAATGAGTCATGAAGCCAGATGGACCCAAAATAGTAGCCAGCAGTTCAATCACCTTGAACTGGTGCAGCCATGGATGCTATAAGTTGCCCCTTATCAGCTTGAATAGTAGCTCCATCCGAAACTGCTAGTTCAAATTGACATTGAATTTCTAGAGCTTACCAGTTGCTTAGACCCCTGTAGTTCTCTCTACGGCATGGCTGATTCGGCGATTCCGATAGTGTCATGCATCTACATTCAGCTTAAAAAGTCCATCAGAAGGAGTGATTCCCAGTTAATGAGGCATCTAGCTAGTTAATTGCAATTTATGTTGTAGTTAAAAACACTTAATTGGCATCAAGCTAGTCAATAGACATACATATATTGATTTTTCTAAAAGTCATCTTATTAGCAAGTATGTTGGCAATTCAACACCGATGAGAAAATTGATTTATGAATAGAACTGAAGTTTATGGAGGGATAATTGGAAAGATAATTAGTTATCTCGTATGTATTCGGTGGATATATCCCACTACTAAATAGGAAAACCTTTAATATGAAAAGAAAAGCAACTCAATCCTTCACCAAGCAAACGAGGAGCAAACTATAACAAAACCACTTATATATGGCAAAACTATTAAAGCAAATATATGGTCAAACCCCAACCCCAAAGTAATAACTTAGTTAAACAGTTTTTTATTTAGTTGATTTTTAAATGATATTTTAAAAATATAATTGGTCAAAACACATATGGCTCCGCGTGATGGGTGGGCCCCCTTGGCCTCGTGTGATCGTGGGTCCCTTGGTTCCGCATGATTTTCGATATGTGGATTGTCTCCAAGTGTGGCCCACTACGTGGTGGTCCTACGTTGGGGGGCCTGTTGAAAAATCTCATATTGGAATTGTGAATAAATAAATACAATTAATAAAAAGTAAATCTACTTTCAATAGTACTGAGAATTTTTGTGATAAAACTCTACTCCTGAAATTTCTAAGCGGTTATGAAAGAAGTGGACTGAATGCCCATCTCACTGAAATCTTAACAATATATGTAAGAGAATCATCAATATTATATATATAAACCCATGGACGGATCTACTATGGGGTCAATGGGGTCAATTGACCCTATGAACCCAAAAATCCTAGGCTTGATGAAAGGGGTTAACCCCATGAATCCATGGATGGTGGTGGAGTTGTAGAGGCAAGTTTGCAACAATGATGTTTGTCAAAATGTCTGAAAGTGGAGAGAAGACAACCTAGAGGAAGAGGGTCTCAATTATGACATGCCCCAGAAATTGAAAACTATGTGCACAGGATTGGACAAACAGGAAGGTGTGGCAAGACTGGAATAGTAACAACATTTATAAACAAGAACTAGAGTGAGACAACACTTCTTGATTTGAAGCACCTCTTTGCAAGAGGCAAAACAGAGGATTCCAAGTGTGTTGGCTGAGCTTAATAATCCAATGAAAGATGTGGATGCAATTACTAATGTAAGCCAGAGTTGTGCTTATTGTGGTGGGCTTGGAGTCTTGGTCATCGTATCCGCGATTGTCCCAAACTAGAGCATCAGAAATTCATGGCAATTGCCAACTCTGGATCTGGCGGTTATAGGGGGGAAATATTATGTTTTTGATATATACCTCTTATACTCTATAAGTTGAAAAAATGAAAATTGAATTTTGTACTCTTTTGTTTCTAGTGACCAGTAGAACCAAATCTTAACTTGATATTCATATGTAGCCGGGCCTTTTTAAAAAATGATAATTCAGCTTGCCAAAACAACGTCGTTTTGGCAAGTTAATTTCGTTGTTTTGGCAAGTTTATTTAACAAATATGAATGATTAAAGAAGAGAGAGACACGAGAATGAAGGAGAAAATGATTGAGCGACTGGTTTGCACGACAGCACGAGTGACTGGTTTGCACCGCCTACTCGTCGGGACAACTCGCCTGCTTTACTTGTTGGGAGGATTTGTGAGCTTTTTAATCTTTGCCCCCATGCCTATTGATTCCTGGATCCGCCACTGCATATACTCATCAATATTCTTATACAAGAGTCAAGAAGCTAGCTAGTATCATATGCTATATATGTTGATAAAGAAACTGTGTTGTCACTGAAATAGTAGCTGATAAGAAAAATAATTAATTATGGATAGAACAGAAGTTTATGGAGGAATACTTAGGAAGCTAAAGTATATATATGCAGTGGATATCCCAGTACTAACTAAAACCTTAATGTTGTGCTATTTCTGTTTTCCAACCAAAGGCATATGGATACGTATAAAAGGAAAAGCAACTCAGTCCTCCACCAAGCAAAAGAGGAACAACACAAAGTTTGGAATCAAACTGTAACAATACAAATTACGTGGCAGAATAGTTAAAGCAATTTGCCCCCATTTCCATTGAACAATGCAGCTAAAAAAAGACTAATTAACTTGATTCAAAGTGATTGTAGTGAAGAAATTTTGGATTCTGTTTATACATCTTTTTCACAATTTGTCTCTAACTTGTTCATGATGTGTTGGGTACCAATGTTAATAGCCTTCTCAATATTCTAATGTCTTCACCAAATGCACGCATATATTGCTGGTATATATGCAATCGAGTCTAGGATCTAAGATCTTCACCAAAATCCAAAGGCAATCCGTCCAACAAATTTTACCATGCATGTTGTGTATTTGCTGCTGCACTGTTTGCAAAGGTGGAACCATATATCTCAAATACATGCCATGCATTCATCGATCGGGTCATCTTCTTCTGGATGAAGTAATTGATTGACCAAAAGAAAGATAACATAAACCACCTAAGAGATAACAGCCAAAACTTAAAGCCACAAATAACAACTCTTAGTCTCATAAAGAATCTATATATCACTGCCTGCAATTGCAAGGTCGACCCCTAATCATATACTGATGATTCTCAACACACATCAATTTGTTTTATAAGAGTTAAAAGCTAGCTACTTAGCTAGTATAATTTTGCAAAAACATATAAAATTCTAGGTTGAATTAGGGCAAAATGGGAACAAATCTAATTTCTTGACACACTAGCCCATGATATCCCATTATTCAACCCACCCAAGAATTGATAGGAAACTGTGTTGTTACTGAACTAGTAGCTGATGAGAAAATTAATTTATGAAGCTGAAGTGTTACCTCCTATAAATGCAGTGGATATCCCACTAAATAGGAAAACCTTACATATGAAAAGTAGAGCAACTGTGTCCTTCACCAAGAAAAAGAGGAACAACACAATTATATATGGGACAACTTAGGACTATTCAGGCAACTACAGTCAACCCTCCTGGAGTTAGTACCGAAAAGAACCCTCTTGGAGTTTTAAGAACAATATATTCTCAGTTTTTCTAGTCTTCTAGCTACCTAGACCCTGCTTTGAAAAAGAACCTATACATATATCCTATATTTCTGAGTCTCTGTAGTACAATTTTTCCCATTTCCAATGAAAATGGAGCTAAGAAAGAAAAAAAAAAAAAGATTCAAAGGGATTAAAGTAGTGAGGGAATTTAAAATCTATAGTCACGTATCATTGTGGCTTCGCCAACTGCATGCACTGCAGATATATACATGTAATCGAGTTTAGGATCTAAGATCTTCACCCAAATCCAAATCCATCGACCCATTCAACAAAATTTACCATGTTGTATTTGCTGCAAAATTTGCAAAGGTGGTGTTGGAGAATGTATAGTTCCACACCATATATGAACTCAAGCAATAATGCATAACAATATATATATATATATATGTGTGTCAGATCTTGCATATATGGTCCGCTCCACTCATAACCAGTTGATGATTTTAGGTTGAATGCTCTAAACGTTGAAAGAACAAATTTTGATCCACTTCAGTGAGGAGAATATCAAATGCAGGTGCTGCATTCATCAAGTCATCATCTTTTCTGAGTCACCAGCGGACTGTTAAAGGCCGAGCATGCATGCAAGCAAGCAACAGAATACAGAGATATTACAAAGGAAACAACCACCTATTATTACCCAAGACATAACAAGCCCTCTCTTTCCACCACAAATAAGCTCTGCCTCTCACATCAGTCAGTTACCACGTAATGGTAAATTTGCTTCTCGATCGGTACTTGAAAGGCTTTCCCACCATGGAACTCACTCATTTCTTTCTATCCAGAGATGCCATATGCATTAGACTCATCTTTACCAGCTATAGTATTTTATATATATATATATATATATATATTGCAGGGTGCAGAAACTGTTTTGCATCATATAAAGTTTTCTAGCTGGTCTTTTTTCATTTCCTCAAAAACATGTTAAACACCCACTTGCAGCGACTACCAGAAACAGCCTCCAATGAAATATCATCATAATGCATATATTTAGGAATAAATGAGAGAGAAAGTAAACTCATTTAGTTAGAACAATACAATACGTTGTCTTTTTGTTTTTGGTCTGAATATATAATACATGTCTGGGTTTATTATAAGTAAGAGAGCATAATTTTAATTTCCACACCAACTCTGTCTGATTTCGTTGGCTGCTTAATCATCTAACGGGAAGATCTGTTTTCCCTTCAACTTCAGCCAAATACCAGGTTTTCTCTTTCTTTTTTTCTTTTGTTTTTAGAAAGAGAGAAAGAGAATAAAAAATATATTTTTAAAAAAGGGCAAAAATAACTAGAAGTGCCTCTTCGATCTTCTTCTCCTCTCTCTCTCTCTCTCTCTCTCAAAACCGCACTTATCGCTGTATAGTCTTCAACTCCTAACAGATAAAACAGTATTTCACAGCTCATTCACATTTCTCATGCTTATCTATTCTTCAGATTTCAACACACCTTTTCGCTGCTTAACCAATTCAATTCTTTCCTTCGCTAACAATTAATTCAATTCTTCTTTTCCTCAACGGAATCATCTATCAGCTCCTTAGTTACAAACCCTTTTCATCCAAAACCCTTCTGAGCTTTCTACCCTTCTCCTTTCCTCTCTCTCTCTCTCTCGAATTTTCAGACTGTTTATTTCATTTCATTTCATTCTTGCTGAGCCTGTGCTTTCTCTTCTCTAATCCTGGTTTCTCTGGATTTGAATGTTATTGGGTTGCTGCTGATTCCTCATAATTTTATGGAGCTTTTGGTCTCATTCTTGTTCCATATTACTAGAGTGGCTATAATCTGAACTGGGTTTGTTTTCATTGTGATTAATTGCTACGGTCTACCCTATGCTATCCCAGCAGAAAAACCCACCTGGGGTTTCGCAATCTCTGCAGCTACAGAAAGCTTCAAGTTATAATCATGCTGATAAGCCCTTTTCTATAAGGTGATTGATCTTCGCATAAATTTGTGTTTTGTTGTTGTTGTTGTTGTTGTTGTTTTTTTTTTCTGGGTTTTTAGAAGAACAAGTTTTGAGTAGAATAGACTTCTAGCTTGTGCTTACTATGACATGTGATGTGTAAACGATGTCAACACAGCATCAGCACTTATAAATTTTTATGTAACCATGATCATGGGTTTAGTGTTTTATTTATGAACTATTTCTGATTCCCATTAATTTATGGGAAGTTATGACTCGTATAATGTGTTCAATTTCACTGTATATATCTCACTTTATGCGCTAAATTTTAAGGCTCAAGCTTCTTTTAATTTTTTTTCATTCACCTTTTGTACAGTAGTTTCATGCATGTTCATTTTATGTTGAGTAATGAGTTGCAATGCCTTCAACTTAGAGTTCTTTGCTCGCTCAACTAGCTATGATTTCTAATTTTTTCTATTGCAGAAAGTATGCTCTTGCTTGTCGGCAGAAAGATGTCTTTTCTAGCTGGCCATTTCCAGAGAAATACTTACACATTTGTCTCAACCACGGTGTCAATGATGTGTTGCCACCCCTTGAATCTCATACATCAGCTGTGCAATCACTCAGAGGAGCTGTAGGTTTGACTCGTATTCAACAAGATGATAAAATTGTTGATTACTTTGAAAGCAAATCACCAGATACCATTGAGCAGGAGACTAAAGATGAGTGTAAAATATACTCTGAGGAAGCAATATCTGAACTCTCAATCCAGCACTGCCATTCATCTCCTTCAAACAATAGTCATAAACATGAAGAAAACAAGGGTGACTCTTGTCCCTATGTTGCTTCTAACAGCATAGTTTCAACAGATCAACCTTCAACTACAATAGCAACTTCACACCTTAATCTTCCTCAGTGTAATAAAACATTGACATCTTCTAGGATGCTGAGGCATAAGCAAAAAAGACGTAAGGGTAAGCATAAGAAGCGATCGATGGTGGATATTTTACGGGAAGCCACGCCTTCTACAATGGAGGATCTCCTTAGAATTAAAAGATTGTGTTGTATTTCGAGCAAACCTCTCGAGCAGGGGGATGAAGTAAGTGAACATACAGTCAATGTTAAGCATAATTGCGAATCTGATCTAACCAAGGATTGCTCAAGTGAAAAGCTTGAAAAATGAAGCAGCCAGTCCTATGCTGTCCAGAAAAAGATGGGTAATGAAGTTCGAGTTTAGCGGTTACAAATCCAATGTCTGAAGCTAAAGTAATTGAACTTGCACTTTATATATCAAGGTACAGTGTCAGCTTCATTATCTTTCTCCCATACTTACTATATTTTCTCATAAGTTTTAAAGATTTTAGTTACAATTTGAATGCACCTACAAGTATTCATTCATAATCATAGAATTTATGCATAAAATGTTGTGAAACAACCTTTGATAATTATGGTAGATATAGCATACAAATTTTATCATGAATATTTAGAACATATCATATAGACTAGTAAAACAAACACACAAGTGTATTCTTATGATTCTAAAGAGATACAATATTTTGGAGAAAGAAACCCAATTCTGTTTTTGAGAGGTTGTTAAACCAGCTCCCATAATTTTGTTTTCAACGGGGAACAAAAAAGTAAATATAGGACACAATTATATCTGTGAGAGTGAAATTCTGGGAGAAAACTTAATAGTGAGGCAGATATATGCAGCACATGCTGTAGATGAAGATATTATTATAAAAGAAAAGAAAAATAAAAAGATATTTGTGCTGTTAAATTCGTATCAATGTTTCTTAGCCCTTACCTCCAACTTTTCATAACTTTCTTTTGCCTCTATTGTCTAAGTGATTCTGGAAACCACTAACTATTCCCTTAAGTATTTTCTTCTCCTTTTTTATTCCCAAGACAGTACATGCATTATGTCTCATCCTTTGATCAGTCATAACCCCTGCAAAGGACTTAGAAATTAATATCACATTTGACCTTCCCCTTTTAATTTATAACAGTAATCCAATTGAGAATCATTGAACATAATTTAGTATATGAACAGCTTTTAGACAAACTTAGTAGAATGAGTCATGAAATTTCATTTATAATATTTCATCTGTTCCACAACTTCAACAAGTTAGAGAGAGAGAGAGAGAGAGAGAGAAATGGAAATGATGAATGAACTTTTGGAGTCATAAGGTCCAAAGAGTGGCGAAATAAGTTATTATATTAGTGAGCAAGGGATCTGTATCAGATCGACTTCTAGGTTTGCTCCAGAGCTTGGTAAAAATAAATTTTTAGATGATAAATGAATTCCATGAATTTGAAATGATAGCCTAGGTGCCAATATGGCTAGAAAGATCTAGAGATACATGCTTATATACATATATATATATATATATATTGTATATATTACATATATGTGTGTGGGCGTGCATGCAGTTAATATGTATGAAAATTTATTTACAGGTTGGGGAAAAGAAGACTTTTGTACACATGTGCCTGGATTGTTCCCCAAACTTTACATTCATAGGAGGAGGCTGACACTTTAATCATCTGAATTTTTCTTGCACATTCATATTTTTTATTGTCACTAATGGAGTTGCTTTTAAATAAAATTTAGGTTCAAAGGATTTCTGAGTACAGCCCATTAGAAAAATAAGCTAAGCCTTCACCCTCCATCCCACCTATGTCACTTGAGCTAAGCCTCATGTCATATCAATATTTTTTTCTTCTTTTTGGTGATCAGAAACGAAATTTATTAAAACAACATCGGAGTACAAGAGACAGGCAAAATGGAGAAGATATCACCTACATCACATTAAAAATAAAGCAAAACACAGATAGCAGCTCTAGCAGAAACTATGTCCCGCAAAACCCAATCATACCAATATTAATTTTGTTTGATCAAAAGAAGTATATAAAACATCAATGGAGTGCTTTTCTACCAATGCTGTGCTTTTCAGTTCATAATGGTTTCATGCATAATTTAATCTATAAGTTATCAGTTCCTGCTCTCTCATTTTGTTATGAAGTTATTCAATTACCTGTCCAATTTCTAATGAAAGAACTTTCAGTCATTGCAAACCAGTCAGCTTGGGGAATATCGATATATACCTGCAGAGAACTGTTATGCTGTCAAACTATGAATCTAGATTATTGATTAGGTTAATTCTTTACTCAATGTGTGATCCAAATTCACAGCTATATTATCAGACTATCTTGTTTTTTAGGTATGTTGTCAGACTGTGTAATAAGGTATATGTATATACGTTGGACCCGTGGAAAGGAAAAACATTGAAGTATTGGTAAATCACAACTTCCTGACCAGTTATTCATATCTTATTAAAATTGTAGTCTAATTGTTGACAGGCCTTGGTCGACAGCTGGGTGAAAGATGGTTTGGTGGCAGCTTCTGTTCATCGACGAAGGCAGTGCTGGCTTGCATATTTATATGATGCTGAATGTTACCACCTTCTGTTAAAGAAGCTGAATTTTTATAATTTAGGAGGCCATATGTCTGAAACAAATTAATAGAACTTGAACGTTATATATCAAGGTACAGTCTCAGCTTCATTATCTTTCTCCCATACTTGACTATATTTGCTCACAAGTTTTGAAGATTTTACTCAAATATGAATGCACCGTCAAGCACCCAATCATACTCATAGAATTTATGCATAGAATGTTCTGGAACAACCTTTGATTTGACACCTGTTATTTTTAAAAATCTTGGTATCTAAATTTTTTATAGTGCATCTAAAAATACAGATATAACAGTATTCTTAAGGCATGTATGTTTCCTAGTTTCCCCTTAGAAAATGCTCATATTTACCTGCGACAGTTTTGGT
Source organism: Purshia tridentata (assembly GCA_003254885.1). Classification (NCBI taxonomy): domain Eukaryota; kingdom Viridiplantae; phylum Streptophyta; class Magnoliopsida; order Rosales; family Rosaceae; genus Purshia; species Purshia tridentata. The sequence goes on along the minus strand of QANT01004002.1, from coordinate 27,481 downwards.
GGATATTGCATACAAATTTTATCTTGAATATGCAGAATTACATCAATCTTCTCTCCTTAAGTTCATATCATATAATCTACTAAAACAAACACACAAGTGAAGGATTCTTATGATTATAAAGAGATACAATCTTTTGGAGAAAGAATACCAATAGTTTTTGAGAGTTTGATAATTTATAATTTATCAGTTTCTGCTCTCTCATTTCATAATGAAGTTATTCAATTACCTGTCCAATTTATAATAAAAAAACCTTTAGTCATTGCAAGTCAATTGACTTGGGGAATATTGCTATATACACATAGAAATGTTATGTTGATAGATTGTGAATCCAGATTCTTGATTAGGTTGATTCTTAACTGACTGTGTAATTTAGATTCACAGTTATGTTGCCAGACTATTTAATATGAGGATATATGTATATATGTTGGACTTGTTTAAAGGAAAAAATTTTGAGGTATTGGTAAATCGTGACTTCTTGACCAACTTTTTCTTTCTTATTAAAATTGTTGTCAAGCCTAGGTGGACATGACTAAGAGAAAGTTGGTTTTGGTGGCAGCTTCGGGTCATCGCTGAAGGCATTGTTTGCTTACATGATGCCGAATTTCGCTAACTTCGGTTAAAGAACTTGAATTTTTCACATTAATCAAGAGACCATATATTTCTTCAAATTAAAGACTTCTATAAATTTTTATCCATTTATTTAATGTTTGTGTATTTCACTACAAGGAAAAATAGATTGGGCGACGAACCTAAATTTGTTGCCCTAAACAACTTTGGGCGACGAGTAAATAAATTCATTGCCTGATGTCACTAAAGTTTGGCCGACGGAGTGTTTCGTCGCCCAAAGTCTACCTAAAGCCACGAAAATACTTTGTCACCCAAACTTAAGCGACGAACTCAGCTTGACGCTCACCTTTGAGCGGCGAAACAAAAAATTTGTTCCCCCCAAACACCATGAAGTGACGAAATACGTTATGCATCGTCTATGGCAACTTTGGGCGACAAACCTCTTCGTACTCAGCTTGACGCTCACCTTTGAGCGGCGAAACAAAAAATTTGTCCCCCCAAACACCATGAAGTGACGAAATACGTTGTGCATCGTCTATGGCAACTTTGGGCGACAAACCTCTTCGTCACCTTAGACTACTTTGGGCGAACAAATTTATGGGTTCGTCACCCTAAGCCAGTCCCATAATTTTTTTTACATTTATATGATGCAATTATGTTTTTAACGATCTGAACCATTCATTTTTTAGTTTCCCACTCAAAAATTATTTCCGTAAAAATTTAGCTCAATTAAAGATGTAAAAGTTCATTAACAAGGGTCAAAAGTATAAACAATCTTGTTTTTATAACGCTAATCATATGGATACATGAATTTTGATTGCGCCAGTTTCTGTGGATAATCTTTGAGTTTTAAAATAGAAAATGAACGTCTCTAATCCTTGAAATCATGTTGTGGTTGTCCCAATTATTGAGACGATAAGGTTTCAACTTATAAGTTAATATATATATACTCTTTAATTGTATTTATATGAAAAATCCAACATCTGGATCATGTTTCTAATAGTCCGAACTATTCATTTTTTAGTTCTCCACTCACAGCTCGTCCCTATAAAAAATTAGGGCAATCAGAGATGTAAAGATTAGGTATTGGAGGTCAAACGTACGAACGATCATAGTTTTTATAATTATAATTTCAGGGCTAGATGAATTCCGATTGGGCCGATTTTTTTCAGAAATAATCTTCGAGTATGAACATAAAAAATAAATGGCTTCAATAATTGGAATCAAGTTGTAGTTTTTGCAATTATTGAAACGACAAGGTTTTAACAAAAAAGTTAATGGAATTATACTCTTCAAATGTGTTTGAATGTAAAAGCTCACATCTCGACCTTTTTTTGAATTGTCGTCGCCCCAACCTTGTCAGAAAATTAATTTTACATAATTAAGTATGTTGTTCATTTTACATAAATCAATTTATTAATTTTACCTAATTAATTATTTCACCTATGTCAATTTACTTTATTACCATTACCTAATTTCAATGATCGAAGCCATTCATTTTCTATGTATACTTAAAGATCATCCTTGCAAAGAAGGGCTAAATCGAAATTCATTTAGCCGTTCGATTATAATTAGAAAAACCATGATCGTTCATACGTTCGACCTCCAGTACCTAACTTCTACATCTTCGATTGAACTAAATTTGTGTAGAAATGATCTTTGAGTAGAGGCTAAAAAATGAATGATTTGGATCTTTAAAATTACATTGTGGTCTTCACAATTATTGAAACAACAAGATTTCAACGAAAAAGTTAATAGAATTATACTAGTACTATTCAAGTGTATTTATATATAAAAGCTACATCTTGACCATGATTTCAACGATTCAAACCATCCAATTTTTAGTGCCCCACTCAAAGATCATCCCTACAAAAAATTAACTCAATAAGATATGTAGAAGTTAGGTAACGGGGGTTGAACATACGAACGATCATGATTTATCGAATGATAATTGAACGGCTAGATGAATTCCGATTTGACTGAATTTTTGCAGGAATGCTCTTTGAGTATAAACCTAGAAATTGAACAGCTCTAATGTTACATCACATTGTGGTCTTTTACAATTATTCAAACGACAAGGTGTCAATGACAAGATTAATAGAATTATACTCTTTAAGTGTATTTATATGTAGAAGCTCACATCTTGATCATGTTTCCAACGATCCAAACCGTTCATTTTTTTTGTTCCCCACTCAAAAATTACCCCTGCAAAAAATTATTTCAATTGGAGATGTAGAAGTTAGGTATTAGTGCTCAAACATATGAATGATCCTGGTTTTTTTAATAATAATGGAACGACTAGATGAATTCCGATTGGGCCGTTGTAGGGATGATCTTTGAGCATGCACACAAAAAGTGAACAACTCCTATCACATTGTGGTCTTCACAATTATTAAAACGACAAGATTTCAACAAAAAAGTTAATAGAATATACTTTTCAAGTGTATTTATATATAGAAGCTCAAATCTAGATCGTATTTTCAACGATCCGAACCATTCATTTTTTAGTTCATCCCTACTCAAAGATCATCCCTTCAAAAATTAGGTCAAGTATAGAGCTTAAACGTATGAACGATCGTGATTTTTGTAATGAAGTGTCAGCTTTTGGGTGACGGGATGAGACTTTGAGCGAATGGCTTTATGGTGAAACATTGGCATGTTGAAATGGCGCCTCATATTTCGCCTTTTGGGCGACCAAATGGGCTTCGTCGAAATGCTTCATGATTTAATTCCCGAATCCCTTTCTTCTTTTCTATTTTGTCTCTCAGCCCTCACCTTTCTCATCTCTCATATATCTCGATCTCTCACCTCGCCCTGAAAAAAGGTTTGGTGCAGCTAGCATACATGACCATTTTTTACGGCAATTCAAATGGAATTGAACGGAAGGGAAATATATATTGATGTGCGGTGGTAAGTTTGGAAGACCACAATGAGTAAAAATTCACTTTAAAAATCAAATTAATATTTTGATCAAAATTGAAGGACCATTTGTGATTAAAAAATAGAGTAAATAGTTATTTTGGTCCCCAAATTATTACACTTGTATCAGTTGGGTCCCTAGACTTCTAATTTGAAAAATTAAAGACTCGACTTTTTCAATTTGGCCAATTAAGGACTTTTTCCTCAATTTACATATTTTTCATTCAAATTTAACGAGAAATGAAAGAGAAAAAATGATACATGAGAAAAAATAGTAATGTTTAAATGAAAGGAACCATTTTGCCCTCAAAAAAGACTTTACATGGTCTTATAAAAACATAAATTTAGATAAAAAATGTGTAAAGTGATGGAAAAGTTCTTAATTAACAAAATTGAAAAAGTCAAGAGTCCTTAATTTTCCAAATTAGAAGTCTGAGGACCAAATTAATATAAGTGTAATAGTCTGGGGACTAAAATAATTATTTACCCTAAAAAAAAAAAACCTTCTGTCTTTCCCTTCTCTTCCTAACCCATTCTGTTCTATTAGAACAGTATGAAAGAAAACATAAAAGGTAAAAGCTACTGATTGTTGCTTGACGCATCTTCAATGGTGACACATACACCTATAACCACAATATGGCAACGTGACCCCAAAGCACACCAAACCTCAACCTTTGAACTTCAATTCACGTGCACATATCTCTCTCTTGTAGCATAGAAAACCTTATCAAACTTATGCCCCAAAAAACCTATCATATCATAATTAACCATACACAAACTATAAACGAGCCAGCAACCAACTCATTCTCTTCAATATTGAATCCTCAATCCAAAACCTTATTAAGGAGCTGGTACACAAGGCAACAATGACAGATTTTCCTCAATCCCACATCTCAATAACAACAACAACAAGACCTTCATAGAGCACCGTGGAGGACCCACTTGGCCAATTTCTTAGAATCCACGTCAATCTATGCATCTCTCTCACTTCTCATTGTAACAAACCAGCTGCATCAACAACAGAAAAACATACAACAAATCTGGCATCACTGTGTTGGCATTGCTATTCTCACCCTACTGCCAGCAAAGACAGTGGCTCTCGCCGTGGGGCTTGGAGAGGGGGTGGGCTGCTGGTTGTGGTGAGTTTGTGGCGAGTTGTGAGAGAGGTGAAGAGTGTGTTGGAGTTGAGTGATGAGGCCTTTGAAGTGCCGATTGAAGGTGTTGTGTGTCACCGAAGACAATATATCCTCCGACAAGCTCTGGTAACGACTCTTTCTATGTTGATAGCTGATTATGTAAAGGGATTAGACATAGCGACTAATGATCAGTTAACCACCCAATGCCTCCTCAAAAAATATATAAGAGTTCAGAAGCGCGCTAGTTAGCCAGTATCGATCAGATCATCAACTTACTATATATAATTGTATGCTTCTGTGCTGATTAGATATGCAGCATTTTATACTCTCTTACAGGACAGCACGAGAAAAATACTTTATGAAGAATAAGAGAACAGACAAAAGTCTGCATAACAGGGAAGGTGTATAACTTATATATACAACCACTCTGATATCAATGCGTCCTCCAAATATAAATCAATTTCAATTAATTAAAAATTTGAGGATCTGGAATGAGAATTCCGAGGATCTCCTCTCCAATTAATACTCCAACTTATTACGTATGTGGGATTAAGGTATCATAGATTTTGCATCAGACTTCACAATGAGTGATGAAAAGCTAGACCCAAAATATATAGTAGCCGGCCAACAGTGGTGAGGAAATTAATTAACCATGAAATGGTGCTGCCAAAAGTTCTAGTTCAAATTGGTCGTCATTGAATTTCTATGCCTTAATTGTTGCTTGAGGCCCCTATATATAGGGTCATGCTCATGCATCTACATTCAGCTTTTACTTAAAGTCCAGCAGTAGGAGCAATTTGCAGTACAATAAAATGAACTTAATTGGGATATATGTTGATTTTGACCTCTTATTAGTAAGAGAGTATGTTGGCAATATGATCAACACCATCACCAGTAAATGTTGGCTAATTAATTTATTTTACCTTGTTGGATTTTTGTAGCTAATTAATGACTTTCGTTTTTCTGACAGAGCTTAGAAAATTAGAAATGCAGGGCAGCTAGCTTGCTAATAGATTTGACCAAGTCTAATTGAAACTTGGTTTTCTAGTTGCTAATAATAATAGGGAAAAACAATAGAAAAACTCTCCTAAATGCCTACTAACTTTCATTGCATCACATTACATAGATATATATTTGTGTGTACGTGTGTTGAGAAACATCAATATATGTATATATACGTCAAGATTCTTATATATGTAAGAGTTAACTAGCTAGCTAGTATGATAGTATCAGCTGCTATATACTTGTGTTTGTGTGTGTGTGTGTGCCCATCCAATATCGCCAAACATTCTATCCTTGTTTTACTGTTTGCTCCAAAGAATCAAATACTGTTATAGCAATGAAATGCAGTGCTACTGCTGCTTATATGGCAGATCTGTTAAAAGCAACTATATATAGAACCCTCACGTACACTACTATACATTGGAAAACCTATAATGTCCTTTTCTTTTTTGCCAACCAAAAGAAAATAAATGTATTATGAAAAGATAAGCAACTCAGCTAGTCCTTCACCAATAAAAAGAGGAACAACACAAAGTTTGGAATCAAACTATAACAACGTACACATGCAAATTATATATGGAAGAACTGTCAAAACTTAAAAGCAGTACTATATATAAAACCCTCCTGGCATGGAGTGTTAACAACAATATATTCTCAGTTTTCTAGTTCTCTACCAAGAGCCTTCTTTGACAAAGCAGCTCTAAATACTAGATTTCTGAGTCTCTGCATTACAATTTTCCCCATTTCCACTGGAAATTAAATGTTGTTAAGAAAAAAAAAAAAAAAAAAAAGGGATTAATTGTTGTGAGGGAATATTAAAATCTGTTTATATGTTTTTTCACTGTTTGAGTTAGTTTATCATATCTGCATTTCTTAATTTCTTATGTGTTGGGTACCAATGTTGATAGCCTTCTCATTCCGGCTTCGCCAACTGTACGTGCATGCTGCAGACGCATAGATGTAATCAAGTCTAGGATCTAACATCTTCACTCAAATCCAAATGCATCAATTCGTCCAACAAATTTTACCATGTTGTATTTGCTGCAAAATTTGCAAAGGTGGTGTTGGAGAATGTAGAATCCCACATCAGGAACTCTAAGCATTTCATAACATAACCAATTGGTTTTGGTTAGATTGCTCTAAACTTGGAAGATACAAACTATGATCAGCTTTGGTGCAGAGAATATCAAATGCATGTGCTGCATCCATCGAGTCATCATCGATCTTTTTTGGGTGAATCAGTGAGAACTTATTGAGTCACCAACAGATCTAAAAGTCGAAATATAAAACAAATGTGATAGCCTGAGCAAGCAACAGGATGCAGGTATATTTTATGGAGCAAACAACAACCTACCACATAAGACATAACAAGCCTTCTCTTTCCAGGATAAATTAAAGCTCTGCTTCTCACATCAGTCAGTTACCAAGTAATGGTAAATTTGCTCCTCAGTACTTGAATGGCTTCCCCACCATGGAATTCACTCGTTTCTTTCTATCCAGAGATGTCATATTTTGCAGATATCTGCAGAAACTGTTTTGCGTATATCAAGTTTTTCTAGTCTTTTTTCAAAAACTTAACAATACCCACTTGCAGAGACAACCAAAAGCAGGCCTCCAATGGAATTATATCCTCATAATAGTTAATTATAAGCTGAGAAACTAAGACAGCATATATCTAAGAATAATTAGAGAAAACAAACTCATGTAGTTTGAACAACACAATACATTGCATGTCTTTTTTGTTTTTGGTCTGTCTGACTTTAATTTCCACACCATCTCTGTCCGATCTATGCAACCCAAAAAAAAAAAGCTAGACCCACAATATATAGTAGCCGGCCAACAGTGGTGAGGAAATTAATTAACCATGAAATGGTGCAGCCAAAAGTGCTAGTTCAAATTGGTCATCATTGAATTTCTATGCCTTAATTGTTGCTTGAGGCCCCTATATATAGGGTCATGCTCATGCATCCACATTCAGCTTTAAATTACAGTCCAGCAGTAGGAGCAATTCGCAGTACAATAAAATGAACTTCATTGGGATATATGTTGATTTTGACCTCTTATTAGTTAGAGAGTATGTTGGCAATATGATCAACACCATCACCCGTAAATGTTGGCTAAGTAATTTTTTAATACCTTGTTTGATTTTTGTAGCTAATTAATGACATTCGTTTTTCTGACAGAGCTTAGAAAATTAGAAATGCGGGGCAGCTAGCTTGCTAATAGATTTGACCAAGTCTAATTGAAACTTGGTTTTCTAGTTGCTAATAATAATAGGGAAAAACAATTGAAAAACTCTCCTAAATGCCTACTTTCTTTCATTGCATCACATTACATATATATTTGTGTGTACGTGTGTTGAGTAACATCAATATATGTATATATACGTCAAGATTCTTATATATAAAAGAGTTAAATAGCTAACTAGTATGATAGTATCAGCTGCTATATATCCTGTGTGCCCATCCAATAGCGCCAAACATTCTATCCTTGTTTTACTGTTTGCTCCAAAGAATCAAATACTGTTATAGCAATGAAATGCAGTGCTACTGCTACTTTATGGCAGAACTGTTAAAAGCAACTATATATAGAACCCTCACGTACACTACTATACATAGGAAAACCTATAATGTCCTTTTCTTTTTTGCCAACCAAAATGAAATGAATGTATTATGAAACGATTAGCAACTCAGCTAGTCCTTCACCAATAAAAAGAGGAACAACACAGTTTGTTATCAAACTATAACAACTTACACATGCAGATTATATATGGCAGAACTGTTAAAACTTAAAAGCAACTATATATAAAACCCTCCTGGCATGGAGTTTTAACAACAATATATTCTCAGTTTTCTAGTTCTCCACCAAGAGCCTTCTTCGACAAAGCACCTCTAAATACTAGATTTCTGAGTCTCTGCATTACAATTTTCCCCATTTCCACTGGAAATTAAATGTTGTTAAGAGGAAAAAGAAAGGGATTAATTGTTGTGAGGGAATATTAAAATCTGTTTATATATTTTTTCACTGTTTGAGTTAGTTTATCATATCTGCATTTCTTAATTTCCTTATTTGTTGGGTACCAATGTTGATAGCCTTCTTATTCCGGCTTCGCCAACTGTATGTGTGCGTTGCGACATAATATGCAATCAAGTCTAGGATCTAAGGTCTTCACTCAAATCCAAATGCATCAATTCGTCCAACAAATTTTACCATGTTGTATTTGCTGCAAAATATGCAAAGGTGGTGTTGGAGAATGTAGAATCCCACATCAGGAACTCTAAGCATTTCATAACATAACCAATTGGTTTTGGTTAGATTGCTCTAAACTTGGAAGATACAAACTATGATCAGCTTTGGTGCAGAGAATATCAAATGCATGTGCTGCATCCATCGAGTCATCATCGATCTTTTTTGGGTGAATCAGTGAGAACTTATTGAGTCACCAACAGATCTAAAAGTCGAAATATAAAAAAAATGTGATAGCCTGAGCAAGCAACAGGATGCAGGTATATTTTATGGAGCAAACAACAACCTACCACATAAGACATAACAAGCCTTCTCTTTCCAGAATAAATTAAAGCTCTGCTTCTCACATCAGTCAGTTACCAAGTAATGGTAAATTTGCTCCTCAGTACTTGAATGGCTTCCCCACCATGGAATTCACTCGTTTCTTTCTATCCAGAGATGTCATATTTTGCAGATATCTGCAGAAACTGTTTTGCGTATATCAAGTTTTTCTAGTCTTTTTTCAAAAACTTAACAATACCCACTTGCAGAGACTACCAAAAGCAGGCCTCCAATGGAATTATATCCTCATAATAGTTAATTATAAGCTGAGAAACTAAGATAGCATATATCTAAGAATAATTAGAGAAAATAAACTCATTTAGTTTAAACAACACAATACATTGCATGTCTTTTTGTCTTTGGTCTGTCTGACTTTAATTTCCACACCATCTCTGTCCGATCTATGCAACCCAAAAAAAAGAAAAAAAGAAAAAAAAGAAAAAGAAAAAGGGAAATCTGTTTGATTCGTTGACTGCCTAATCAAATTGGGTTTCTCGAAACAGGACTCCCTCAATCTGTTTCCCTTCCACTTCATCCAAATACCAGATTTCATTCTTTTTTCTTCTCTCTTCCTTTTTTTCAGAAAGAAATAAAAAAGAAGCGAAAATACCCAGCTCTTCGATTTTTCTCTCTCAAATTCACAAGAAACCCAAGTTATCGGTGCATAGTCAGTCTTCAACTCCTAACAGACAAAACAGTATTCCACAAAGCTCATTCACATTTCTGATTCCTCATCTTTCTTTCTATCTATGAAATTCATTCTTCAGATTCCACCACACCAGCTTGACTATTGTTTTCTTTGCTAGCAACTGATTTAATTCTTCTTCTTCTTCTACACCGAATCGACCAGCTCCTTAGCTACACACCCTTTTCACCTAAAACCCTTTTGAGTTCTATACCCTTCTTCTTTAGCTACACAGAAGTCTCTCTCCCTCTCTCTCTAACAGTTTCTCTTTCTCTTAATTGGTTCATTCATTCGAGAACTTGCAGACTGTTGGAATTTCATTTCATTCTAGCTGAGCTTGTGGTTTCTCTGGATTTGAATGGTATTGGGTTGCTGCTGATTGCTCATAATGTTATGGAGCTTTTGGTCTCATTCTTGTTCCAGATTAAAGAGTGGCTATAATTTGAATTGGGTTTGTTTTCGTTTTGATTCTTGGTCATTGATTAATTGCTCCAGTCTACCCTATGCTATCCCAGCAGAAAAACCCACCTGGGGATGCGCATTCTCTGCAGCGACAAATATCTCCAAATAATAATCATGGTGTACCAGATTTGAAGCCATTCTCCATAAGGTGATTGATCTTCCCATACATTTGTGTGTGTGTTAATTTTCTTTCAATCTAGTCTTTTGGATTTCAATTTATAGCTTTACATGCGTAATCCATGGCCTATGATTTTGCATTATAATAGTCTATTTCTGGGTTTTTTTTTTTTTTTTTTTTTTTTTTTTTTTTTTTNATATATTATTCACAACTTTTTTTTTTTTCTCTCTTCAATTTTACCCATAGAGTTTGGAGTAAAATAAACTTCTAGGTTCTGCTTCACATGACTTATTTTGTCTGAATGATATCAACGCAGCCCTTTAAATTTTAATCTAATGTGGTTCTCAAAATGATGATCTGGGTATGGGCATGGTTCTCAAAATAGATTGAAGATTCATTAAACAGAAGTGTTGGTTACAGCATTGGTTTATTACTATCTGACAGGTATTTTGTGTTCGTTTTTATTTTTCATCGGATTCTTCACTTCGTTTGTACATAATCTTATTCCTTTATGTGCTAAATTTTAAGGTTCAAGTTCCTCTTAAATATTCATTCACCTTTTGTACAATAGTATCATACATGTTCATTTTAAGTTGTAAAATGAGTTGGAATGCTATCAATTTAAAGTTCTTTGCTATAATTCAAACTATTTCTATTGCAGACAGTATGCTCTTGCTTGTCGTGAGAAAGATGTCTTTTCTAGCTGGCCATTTCCAAAGAAATACTTGCACATTTGTCTCGACCATGGTATCAATGATGTGTTGCCACCTCTTGAATCCCATACATCAGCTATGCAATCACTCAGAGGAGCTATAGGTTTGAATCATACTCAACAAGATGATAAAGATGTTGATTACGTTGAAAACAAATCACCAGATACCATTGAGCAGGAGACTAAAGATAAGTGTAAATTATACACTGAGGAAACTATATCGGAACTTTCAATCCTGCATTGCCATTCATCTCCTTCAAACAGTAGTGGTAAGCATGAAAACAACAAGGATGACTCGAGTCCCCATGTTGCTTCTAATAGCATAGTTTCAACAGATCAGCCTTCAACTACAATACCAAGTTCACACCTTAGTCTTCTTCAGTGTAATAAAACATTGACATCTTCTAAAAAGCTGAGGCATAAGCAAAAGCAACGTAAGGGTAAGCAAAAGAAGCGGTCGATGGTGGATATTTTGGGGGAAGCCAAGCCCTGTACAATGGAGGATCTCCTTAGAATTAAAAGATTGTGCTGTATTTCGAGCAAACCTCTTGAGCAGGGGGATGAAGTAAGTGAACATAGAGACAATGTTAAGCGTAATTGCGAATCTGATCTAACCAAGGATTGCACAAGTGAGAAGCTTGAAAGAGTTTCTTATGAAGCAGCCAGTCCCAGTATGCTGTCCAGAAAAAGGGTAGTAAAGTTCAAGTTTAGAGGTTACAAATCCAATGTCTGAAGCAAAATTAATAGAACTCGCACATTATATATCAAGGTACAGTCTCAGCTTCATTATCTTTCTCCCATACGTATTTGCTCATAAGTTTCAAATATTTTAGTTGCAATTTGATTGTGCCTACAAGGGACAAGAACCCAGTCATACTTATAGAATTTATGCATTAACTTTTCTGAAACAAGATTTGATTTGACACGTGTTATTTTTAAAAATCTTGGTATCGAGGGATATTTATAGTAGTACATCTAACCAATAAATATCTAAAAGTATTCTCAAGGCATGTACATTTTCTAGTTTCCCCTTAGATCTTTAATGAAAATCCTTCTGGACTTCTTGTTTATATAAGACTACAGATTTTTAACTTGGTTCAAGTAGTTTCCAAGAAGGATAAATGTTTCAGTTTATATGCTATTCTGTCAACTTACTGCCAGGCTAAAAAAACAAAATCTGTCAACTTACTACAGCCTTCTCCTTCATGGCTTACATCACCGTGTAAGAAGTTTGGTTGATGCAGTCTGAATTCTTAAATTTTCTTATGTAAAATATTTTCCTTCTTTTTCTTTGTATAACTCTATACAAAGGAAATTTTTTTCCTTGTTTAACTCTATATAAAGGAAAAGAAGTGAAAGAATCAACCACCTGTACCATGTCTGCAAAAGAATCAACCACCTTATTAAATAAGGCTCATATTTACCTCTGATAATTTTGGTAGATATAGGCTATAGCATACAAATTATCATAAATATGAAGAACTACATCAATTTTGTCTCATTAAGTTCATATCATGTAGGCTAGTAAAACAAACACACAAGTGGAATCATTTGATTATTAAGAGATACAATCTTTTGGAGAAAGAAACTCAATCTTGTATAGAACTTTTGAGAGTTTTTAAAACCAGTTCCCATAATTTTGTTTTCAATGAGGAACAAATTAATAATGAGGCAGATATATGCAGCACATGTGCCTGGATTGTTCCCCAAACTTTGCATTCATAGAAGGCGGCTGACCCTTTAATCATCTGAATTTTGCTTGCACATTCATATTTTGTAGTGTCACTAATGGAGTTTCTTATAAATAAAATTTAGATTCAAATGGATTTCTGATTACAGCTCATTAGAAAAATAAGCTAAGCCTTCACCCTCCATCCCACTTATGTCACTTGAGCGATGCCTCATGTCATATCAATATTAATTTTGTTTGATCAGCTGAAATAAATAAAAAACATCAATGGAGTGCTTTACTTTCTACCAATGCTCTGTTTTTCAGTTCATAATAGTTTCATGCATATTTTAATCTATAAGTCATCAATTCCTGCTCTCTCATTTTGTTATGAAGCTGTTCAATTACCTGTCCAGTTTCTGATAAAACAACTTTCAGTCATTTTAGACTGAATACTGATATACACCCACACAATGTTATATATGTTGTTAGATTGTAAATCTAGATTAGTGATTAGGTTAATTCTTGACTGCATGTTTGATAAAAAATCACAGTTATGTTGTCAGACTCTGTTTTTTTGGTCAATATGCTTTGAGACTATCTAACAAGTGGATATTACCCACATATATATCAATAGCCTTCTAATGAGGGATCGCCCAGTGGGGCCTACACGAATTTTTTTGTATCTCTCTGTACTGTTCATTTTTTACATCTCTATTGATAAATCATCCTTACAACAAAGTAGCCAAATTGGAAATCATTTGTTTTATTTAATTTTGATCAAACAAATGAACGAACCAAATATTTTTGACGAAACTATACATTTGTTTGATACAAAGTTAAATAGGCAAATGATTTCCGATTTTAACTAATTTTTTGCATAGATGATTTTATCAATGAAGATGTAAAAAATGAACGGTTAAGATTGACAAAATACGAATCGTGTGGGCCCATAAAGGGATCGCTCATTTAGTGTTAAATAAGGGATTCCTCATTGAAAAGGCCTCTATGTGTATATATATATGTTGGAGCCATTTAGAGTGAAAACATTAAGGTATTTTTAATCGTGACTTCTTGGCCAATTTTTCCTATCTTATTAAAATTGTGGTCTAATTATTGATAGGTCTGGGTGAAAGTTGGTTTTGGTGGTAGCTTCGGGTCATCGATGAAGGCAGTGCTGGCTTGCATATTTACATGATGCTGAATTTTGCCAACTTCTGTTAAAGAAGCTGATTTTTCTTCGAATGAAGGACATTTCATTTTAACTAAATTTGTTTTATCCATTTTTTAAAAGTATTTCATATTTGTATATTTGTCAAAGCATAGGAGAGGGATAGATACAGAGGAACTTGTATAGAAAAGAGAAAGCTACCATTCTCTCTTAATCTTTATCATTTATAAAAAAAAAAGTCAAACAGAAAAGGTTAAACGAAAAGGAAAACCCTCCAACAGAGGCTTTGATAAAATCCAATGTTTCAAAGTTAATTTTTTTTTTAAGACTTGTGTTTATTAATATTTCACACTTAACATATCATAAACAATCATTTACATAACTATTAGTTTTCTGCCAATTCCTCAAAAATGAGATGGCTGATGGGTTGCTGAGTTTGGTCTCTAAGTGGACCCTGGTTTTCATTTTCTTGTTTGAGGACCTGGATGGTGTTGCAGGGCCTCGGTTTTATTTTTGGTAGTTTCTTGTTTCTGGCCCCATTTTACCCAAAAAAAGAAAAGAAAAAATAAAGTCAATGCATGAGATGTTCATCTCAAGACCAAGCATTTGTGTTATTGGTGGCTTGAGTTAATTGTAGGTTATATAAAAGCTAATTGTAGCCACTTCAATATCTATATAAGCCGGAGGCTTTGGCCTCATTAATCAATTTAGGAATTACCTTTTGTAAATAAAAAGGGGGAGTTTTTGGAGAGTGAACCAAACAAGGGTGGAGTATACTTCTAGGATTTGAGAGGGTGTATAAGGGGTATCTAATTCGATACAAGGGCTCGGTTTGGGATTAATTCTTAAACATTATTTTAAACAAGTTTAATTTTAATTTGGGCAAACTGTAATTTAGTATTTTAGGTTTGGATCGAATTGTAAGTTGGTATCTTTAGTTTTTTTTCAACTTTTTGGTATCTCAAGTTCATTTTTTTGGCAAATACATATTTTCGTCAACTCTTTCGTCTAAAACTTCATTAATTGATGACGTGAGCTTAACGTGGCACTGATGTGGACAAATAAATAATAAAAAATAATAACTATGTAAACAAATAAATTATAAAATATTATAAAATAATATAAAAATAAAAAACAAAACACTTTTCTTTTCTTCTTTTTTCTTCTTTATTCTCTTTTGTCTTTCTCTCTCCTCCTTCTTTGTGCAAGTCTGCAACTTCTCTTCTTTTTCTTTTTTTTTACTTTCTTCTTCTATTTTTGTTTTCATCCTTATTCGTGAGCTTGAAACTTACACTCTCCTTTTTTTTCCTTTCTTCTTTTCCTTTTTTTCTCTTTCCTCTCCTTCTTCGTGTAGACTCTACAACTTCTCTTTTTTTCTTTCTTCTTCTTTCATTTTTTCTCTTTCTTCTTTCTTCTCCTTATTTTTGTTTGAGTATGCAACTTCCACTTCTTATTATTTATTTTCCTTTCTTTTCTCCTTTTTTTTTCTTTCTTCTTCTCTTCTTCTGACTGTGCAAACGCAAACGCAAACCCAAACCCATATCCCAGCCCCCAACCCACCCAACCCC